>BLKR01014745.1:62500-322500 GCA_011170035.1 Teleogryllus occipitalis
TCTTAAAATAATCTCGTCTTTTCGAAATATATCTTGTATCGACAATTTCTTTAATAAACAATACTCTCCGAATAAACATTTTCCAAGCTTTTTTCACGGATGTGGTCCTACATTTCTATACCGAACGGGATGGCCAGTTATAAACTGATCAAATTTAGATATCAACTCAATGCAACCTACGAAGTTTTCATTTTGTAATTTTATTCATTTTGTAATAATGAACTCGTTACCGATAAAGACAATCCACTTGATGCTAAAAGTGTCACAATTTTTAATTTTCTTTTCAGGATATTTCCCAATGTTCCACTTAATGTTTGCGCTGTTTCACGAGCTCTGAATCCACTCATTGTATAACTGCAGACCTACATACACATTTTCTTACGCAGTCTTGATGTTCGGAACTGTTATCGTTGAGAAATGCTGTTGCTATTTTTTCAGTCGTTAAGCTCTGTTGTAGCGAGCAATGTAGTAGTTCCACCATAAAACTTGCAAGGAGCACAAAAGACATGTCCTGTAGATGGCAAATGCACTCACCCTAAATCTTTTACTACAACTACACCATTTGCCATTGTTTTTTAGAAATATGATTGTGATACATATCGACTTTGATCTGCATAATGCCTTTCAGAGGTAGAAAAATCGATGTCATCATTTTGCTTATATCAATCTTTGGACACCATTTCTCTAAGACCATTGTAAACGTTCCACTGTATTGGTTCGTTTGAAACAATATCTGGTTAATTAACACTTTCTTTCGATACAAGTATGGGGGAAAATTTCTATAAAAACATTCAAAAGTTCTCCTTATGAAACTTTGCATCCGATGAAATTCGTCCGCCCCCAAAATTTGGCGCCCCAGGCTGCAGCCTACTCAGCCTGTTCCGTAATTTGGCTTTGAGAAAATGGCGTTTGAGCGTTTCTGAAAATGCGAAGTTCTGAGCTCATTTCCAAAGAAATCTTTAGGGTTTTCAAGAAACTACTTAAGACATCATTTGAAGCACATGTACTCATAAATGCTATAATGGGAACAAATCGCTGCTTAGAAAATATTAACTTAGTGAGAGAGATATCAAAAAAGTACATTTTTGTAATTTTTGAGAAAAAAAGAATACAGCTAAATGGCGTCTGTATCATCTTTCACAATATATTTAGCACTATCCGAACTAAAAATTCAAAGAAAAAAATTGGAGCAGTTTTTGAGAAATTTTGTTTTTGTAATTTTCAATATTGCACATATTTCACTCAATATTGCGCGAAAACTACTAAAATTTTAAAAAAACATTTACACGACCTTAGTGAAAGTACTAATTATGGAGAACAAATTTCATTTGAAGGAAAAATCTTTATCTTCAAAATTGTAGTTGAAGGAAAAAAATTCCAACTTTTGAAATTTCAGAGTTGACAGTGATATCTCTGCTATCTTTATACGTATATTTCCATTCTATTCTTACAAGAAATTTAAAGAAAAAATTTGGAGACATTTTTGATAACATTTTTAAAATGTCCTAGGGGCTTCATGCCATGTACCTCCAAAATTTTAAGAATTTTTTTCAAAACTGCAGAGCTTCGGGTTGAGCCAAATCGACCGACGAATATCCATTTGAAAAGAAAAGAATAAACCCCTACGAATATATTTTGGACGCTATTTGTTCACAGACGGACGGACGTTTTGAAGAAAACACACACAAACATACATAACTTTTTCGGTATCAGGAGGCCCCAAAACGTTTATTTCCGTTGAAATCTCATTATCAATATTCCGTAGTATTATATAACTTTGTATATACTACGTTTTATACTCTGTATATACGTATACGAGAACGTATCAAGTGTCACACGTAGAACCTGAGTTTATCTTATTATATGCGCACATTTTCTTGATCCGCGGAATACCTACCATCACTCCTTTGCCGACATTAGTTGAATTAAGAATACATGATAGCAACGAGCGTTGTTGACAACATCTGATAACCAGAAATGTTTGCTCCCTTGTTATCTCACCACTTCCCCACTAGCAACAGGTTTTCCATCTTCAACAATCCTAACTCCTTTCCTCCATTGCCAACTATTCCATCCTCTCGTCAACCTAACCACCCACCCCAGAGATCAGCACAAAGTAGGACCACTTCTAGTCTGCCCTCAAAAACTCAAAAACACAGTAAACAGGGCAAGACTAAAACACCAACAAAAACACTCTCTCTCATTCAAATAAAGTTCTTATATTAGCTGACAGCCACGGTAGGAACCTTTCCTCCACAATGAGAGAGAAACTCCCTTCAAAGTTTTCGGTTACTGGTGTTTTCAAACCAAGTGCCAGGATGGTACAAGTAATTGAAAACTTACACACACTGACGAGCTCCTTCGGACATCATGACACAGTAGTAATTATAGGTGGGCAGAACGACATAAATCATGGCAGTAAACTTAACATAGAAGAACATCTACCAACAATACTAGAGACTGCCAGTCACACTAATGTCATCATGACTACTCTGCTCCCCTGGCACAACAACATTTCCACAAACAATGAAATTAAAATAGCAAACAAACACCTAAAACATCACTTGAGAGAGACACCAATTACACTACTTGATCTTGACAGTCTCTCAAGAAACTTATTTACAAAGCATGGCCTCCACCTCAACCAGGTAGGAAAGCAAAAACTTGGTGCCATGTTAACACAACAAGTGTTGAACTCTTTTCCATCCTCGCTCCCACCTACTTCACACTCGCTCATCCCATCCACACCTACCTCCACGTTACCATCTCCACCTATCCCCCTACCACCACCTCCATTTCATGATCCTATCCCAACGGCCACACCTGTCACTCTCACTCCTGCTCCAACTTCCTTTCCTAGTCCAAGTCCTCATCCAAAGTACAACCTTCGCTGCAACCGCAGACCACCCCCTGCCTATGACCTGTAGCAACTACACTTAACAGGAAAGCCCACAATACATAAAAATAAATATCTATATGTACTACATCAAAACGTTCAATCTTTAAGAAACAAACTAACAGATTTAGAAATATTACTCGAACAAGACCTACAACACTTAACAATATTATGCTTTAGTGAACATTGGTTAACTCAACAACAACTAGACAGCACACACATTCCAGGTTTCACCCTAGCTAGTGGCTCATGTAGGCAAATAGGCAAATCACATCACGCTTATGGCGGTACTTGCATATTTGTTAAAAATAACATTCATTATGTATCAATCACGGAATACTCCTATCTCTTAAAAGATAAAGACTTTGAAATATCTATCACAGATTTACCAAATCAAAGAATATGGATTTTATGTATGTACCACAGCCCCACTGGAAACACAAATGTTTTCCTAAAAAATCTTGAAATTGTTCTTGTTAAACTTAAAAGACGCAGAAATTATAAAATTATATTATGCGGTGATTTCAACATAAACTGTTTGTCAAAATCAAATGATGAGGAACTATTCAAAAATTTACTTAAATCTTTCAACTTACAAACTATTATAAATCAACCCACCAGAATATCTAAAAAAAGCAGTACTGCCATTGATCAAATAATAATAGACACAAATGATTGCAGCTATTCAGTTGTTACATATAACACAGGCTTTAGTGACCACACAGCACAAATTCTCAAACTCGAATTGGACACTAAAGTTATTAAGGAAACACTTTATAGAGAAACTCGAAACTTCTCTCAGGAAAACCTTGACAAATTCAACTCCCTAATAAGTTCAGAAAACTGGGAGGAGGTGTACAAAGCAACAGACACAAATACCAAATTCAACTTATTCATAAACATATTCCAAAGTTATTTCAACACTGTTTTCCCTCAAACACTGAAGAAAATAACAAGCAAAAACCACAAATCATGGATAACTAAAGGAATCAAAACATCATGTGAAAGGAAACGAAACATGCATGAAACCATCCTTCATCACGAATGTAGTTCCGATTTCATTGCTTATTACAAAACATACAAAAGTATCTTAAAGAAAGTAATTAAACAGGCCAAACTGTTAATGAATGATCGACACATTGCCAAAGCACGAAACAAAACAAAAGCAATGTGGAACATTGTAAAAAATACTCTAAAAACAGAAAACAGAAACACCAAAAACATTGAACTTAACTACAAGAACAATGTTCTGCGCAACCCACAGCGAGTAGCAAACACTTTCAATAGACATTTCTCAGAAATTGGAGAAAAGTTAATACACTGCAATTCTGTAAATAATATAAATATACAGTCAAATATACCCACATCACCAAATCCATATACATCACCAAAGTCCTTATATATCTCTGAAACATCACCTGCAGAAATACAGAAAATCATAAATAAAATGAAAAACAAATTCTCTACAGGACTGGATAATATCCCTGACGTACTCATTAAACATTCAGCAACATATATACTAGAACCGCTCACACACATTTGTAATCACTCCTTAACGACAGGTAGCTTCCCAGAAATTCTCAAAAAAGCAAAAGTTAAGCCACTATTCAAAAAAGGCAACACCCACGATCTCATGAATTACAGGCCAATATCCTTACTATCTGGATTTTCAAAAATTCTAGAAAAACTTTTTAATGATAGACTCAAACATTTCCTCAATTCAAATAACATATTGACAGAGGCTCAACATGGATTCAGAAATGGTAGATCAACAGACACTGCTATCTTCACCTTTCTAAATAACATACTTCTTGCTCTAGATCAGAAAGAAATTCCCATCGGTTTATTTCTAGATTTATCAAAAGCATTTGACATTATTGATCATGACATACTGTTATTCAAACTTGAAACTTTGGGAATTAGAGGCATTGCACATCAATGGGTAAAATCTTACCTTTCAAATCGTTGTCAAGTAGTCACAATCAAGCATGTTAGAGATAAAATGATTTCAAGCCATTTTTCCCAACCTAGAATGATAAATTATGGAGTCCCACAAGGATCAATCCTGGGCCCTATACTATTTCTCTTGTACATCAACGACATGCCCCTGACTCTACAAAAGAGCAAAATGGTCCTATTTGCAGATGACACTAACATTATTATTAAAGCAAATACCCAACAAACTCTACAGAAAGAAGCACAAACAGTTCTAGAAGCACTAGTAAAATGGTTCCAGGAAAACAAACTCATCATAAACACCAGTAAAACTGTCTCCCTAAACTTTCGGAATCCACTCTCTAAAGTAAAGCCTCTAACACAATTGATGATAAAACACATGCCTGTAAAAATAGCCCAAAAAACAACTTTCCTTGGATTGACAATTCAAGACAATTTAAAATGGAACTCCCACATCACAGATCTAAACAACAAGCTTACCAAGTCATGCTATGCCATCTACATCCTTAAGTCAAATTCAAATTTGGATACACTACGAACAGTGTATTTTGCAAATGTCCACTCGCATCTAAAATACGGAATCATATTCTGGGGAAACTCCCCAGAAAGTATTCACACTTTCATCATCCAAAAAAGAATACTGAGAACAATGACAAACACTCACAAACATGAGTCCTGCAAACCACTTTTCAAGAAATTACAAATCCTACCACTCCCATGCATATACATATTTGAAATATTAATCTTCACAAAGAAGACGCTTATGGAAAACAAGGATTCTGTTACTCTAAATACTGATGTTCATAACTATAATACTAGACAAAACAAGAATCTGCATGTCCCACACTGTGAAACATCACTCTTTCAAAAAAGTACCCTTTTTGAAGGCATCACACTATATAACAAACTCCCTAGTGAATTTAAAAGCTTAAACTCAATACACACATTCAAAAATAAACTGAAAGCTTTCCTGTTAAACCATACATTCTACAATACAAAGGAATACCTACACCATAAACACATATCAACATCAATATAAACTAATAAAAATATTTTTTTTTTTGTTGCATATTCTGCTGCATGACTTGAAGCCCGCCCCCGCCCCCCCCAGCTGATTGATGGATATAAAAGGATAGATCCAGCCCAAGCATCCATCTCATGAAGATTCTCCTTCTTCTCCTTTTTATTTATTTTTGCTCTCAACTTTAGCTTTACCCTTCTATTTATAAAATTAATTTGTATTTAGCATGAAAACAGAATTCAATTTTATACCTGTATTGTATTTAATATTTGAAATATTTGCATTGTACATTGTATGATCATATAATGTCCTGACTTGTCATACATGGCTTATGCTGTATTTATGTGACAAATATATTATTATTATTATTATTATTATTATTATTATTATCGAAACTATTTTGCATCGAAAACGCACTACAAATTTGATATAAAATTCCTTTTCTGAAAAATAACCGAACTCCCCACTCCTCTCGCAACTAGCGTAGTGAGGGCTCAAGAAAACGGGCATGTATAATGTAATAGTGTTCACCTTGTGTAATGAAGTCTTTATATTGTGTAAAGAATGCGTACCTATTGAAATCAATTCTTGAAATGAATGCTTTGGGAAACTCCATAATCATATTACGATCCTTCCTTTAATACTAGTGCCTTTGATTACTATTTTTTGTACGACCAAACTAACTGTCCTTCAATCATCTGAGAAAATGTTTCAATAATTTATTTTCTTGCAATTGACAAAATGTCTTTCACAATTGGTTGCTTGAATGTCATTTCTACCAACATACAAATGATGTAAATACATCATTTTACATTCTTTTTGAATCATTAAATCTCAAATAACATTGAAAATATCCTTCCGACGTACAAAAGATTGTAATAAGTCAAGTTTTATGCAACTTGGAATTTAACCAACAATGGTTTCACGATTTAGAAACATCCTATGTGAATTTCCATTTCACGAATCTTTACATTCTCCGCGTGAAATAGTTGGATGTTCTGGGTAAATTATAATACTATAGTCAAGAGAGGGCAAATGAATTTGTTTCAAAGATTAATCAATAATTTATTATTCCCAATTGTTTGTACTTGTATGGGGGAACATGTAAAACGTATATTGAGTTCTATTTCCCACTAATTTTTTTCTCGTCGTAATCTTGCATGAATAGTTAATATTCGTCTCTTGAACACACTGTTTCAAAAAGTTTGCTTTTTTTACTGTTATTTCAATAACTAGTAAGATGTAATAGGTTTCGTAGATAATCATCGATCATTTAGTGGATAAGGCCTTAACTAATGGAAAGTAGAGTGAATAATTCTGTTGCGCAAATAAACGAACCTAATGTTGTAGTGACGTCATCAGTCTAAATCGAAGAGCGGAGAGAGTAGCTGAAGGAGGACCTAATAAGGTGAACGTCAGTGCTCTTGTGTAGAATCTTTCAGAGTGATGTAATTTTTGTACCAATTCGACTTATTCACGATTGTCGACAAAATGTCAGACTCAGAAAAAAGTCAATTTTCGAAAGAAGAGCTTAAGAAGCGACTTACTCCAATTCAATACCACGTTACACAAGAGAAAGGAACAGAGAGGTAAGTACATATAATTAATACATTTTTTAACAGAATTGTGAATAATATTAATAGCGCGTAGTCCATTATGTTTTTTTGTAAATTGTTTGTGCATTCCTGAATTCAGGGCTTTCACGGGAAAATTCAACAAAACAACCGAAGCCGGCATGTACACTTGCATCGTCTGTGACGAACAGTTATTTGCTTCAGAGACGAAGTTCGACTCAGGATGCGGTTGGCCTGCTTTCAATGATGTCCTTGACCAAGGAAAAGTGAAATTGACGAAAGATACATCTCATGGTAGGTCTGACAACTCAATTGGTCTTAATGTTTTTATGTTATGCATGTTTCTTATAATTGTCTCTCAAACCCAAGTATATAGAACATAGTTATTTTCTTTCATAAACTCTACCAAGTTGCTCATTCATTTTATTTTATGTTCTTCTGTATTAGTGTGTAGCATTAAAAATAGAATAATTGAGGTTGCCAAATATTGTTTCACTTATTGCTACTAGATAATTCACTTTCCCATTATAAGCATACCTCAGGCTAATGTGTCTGTCTTTAGGGTTTGACCTTTTGTGACAAGTTACAAAGGTCAAGCCCTGTGTGTTGTGCTCTTGTCAACTACACTTTCCTTTCCTCAACCTACCTTCCCTTCCCCTTAGCGGCAAGTTGCATTTGCTGTCGCTGGAATCTGTATTTCTGTGTGCATCTGCAGCTCATTTATTAACTGCTCTAGTTCATGGCTGATTAACAGAAGTGAGCTGTTCTCTGTGGGTGACAATTCCAGCAGGTGACTAACTCTAACCCAATGCAGTGTTCATGAGAAATTTTATAGTGGTCTCTTCTCAGTTCTAAGGCAAGTACTTGATTATAATAAATGAGAATGTTACCTGTGAAAGAGAAGTCCAAACTGACAAAAGAGATGCATTGCAACTTCCATTTCATATCCTGTCAGATGCATCCTTGAATTATGAATAAATTCAAGTGGTGGTTGGGTTCTATATCTAACCCTGTCTCTGCTTCTGCCTTCTCTCGCCTGTCTCTCATCACAACACACCTTCCCCTGCAACATCTTCAACCGATCAGTTGGAGGCAACCTTCTCTTGTTAATCGCCAACCCAGGCATGGTGCGGACTGAAGTCACCTGTGCAAAATGCGGGGCTCATCTAGGCCACGTCTTCAATGATGGACCAAAGCCCACACGGAAGCGTTTCTGCATCAACAGTGCCTCTCTTAACTTCTACCCAGCACAGTCTGAGCAGCCTGAATAAAGCTTCAGGCCCATCTAGCACTATGGAGTTAGAAGGCAGCGTGATGAAGAAATGGAGTGTCCTCTTGTGCAACTGCTGGTGCAGTTGACATCTTTCTATAACAAGCAAGTTGTTACTACTCTTTTTGAACGTACACTTGAATCTCAACTTCTCAGAGAAATGCAGGGATTTTTACAGCTCAAAAAATGAACACAATATTTTTGTGGTATTATACTGTAAGAAATCTGTGCAACTACTTATAACACTTTGTTTTCAGATTGAGAGCTTGGTTGACATTTGTATACTATTATGATATGTTTGCAGTTAATGAGATGTCACAATCCCTGAAACATTTCTTGAGAAGGAATAGTGTGTTAAGGCCTAAGACAATTACTATATTGTGCTTGTGCAGAGCAGGCTACTAGTCATGTCAGCCTTTGCTAGCATCCTCTTACGAATGCCAGCACTGGGACCCCGTGCCAAAAGCCAGAGCCTTGCCAGGCACAGAGCTTCCTATCAGGTAGCTAGGTAGTGGCTGACCTGTTTCTGTGATAACTTTTTGAATCTCGCATATTGCTCTGCGCTTCTTTTTTTTTCTTTTTGGATTTGTGCTTTCTGTTAGGTTTGGTTTCCTGCACTGTTCAGTATTTGTTAATATTTACTGAAAGGCTCATGCTTTCTGCACAAGCACATATTGGGCTAATTAATAATATGGACACATAACTGTATGTGCAAGATGTACTCTTATGTATTGGGTCTCTCTAAGTACACAAGTGCCTTGTTTGTATGTGGGGCAGTAGCTCAGGTTCCTAAGTTGTGCATTCAGTACTCAAGCAGTGTACTTAAAATGTCCTGAGATATATTGTATGTCATTTGTTAAATTCTGTAGAATAAGCTAACTGAGTACTGGTGATTGGTTGTGCTAAAGGTGTAGGGCTTTCATGACTAACCCACATATGGGATTGAACATCCTTTGTGGTTAAAACTGCTTTACATCTGAAGAGGCTATGTATGAGCAGTTGTGAAAGATCTGAATTTGCAATTTTTAATGTGTATTTAACATTTTTATTTGAAATGAAAATAACACCTAGTCAGTAACGATATTGTAGTATTACTACTATATTATATACAATAAAGTTGATCTGAAAAATGTACTATTTCATTGACAAATAATCTTTAGTTGTCATAACTATATTCATTTTAATCCAAATCCAGAAATTTGAGAGAAGCTGGAGATGAAAAATGTATAATGCTTGTTTTTGCTAAAAGTATTTCATTGAATTATTCTTTTTTATTACAATTTTAAGAATGAGTAATAGAAGTTACATATTTATTTTTAAGTATCTAGTGATGTTATTCAGTTCATAAGTTGTGTCTGAAAGAGATTAGATTTTACGTAGAATTACATGCTTTGAATCTATACTTCTTATTTTATAACTTTAAAAATTGTTTATTTTTTTGAAAGTTGGGATTAATTTGTTAGGAATTTTATATTTCTACACAGCATGAGTAAAATTTTGACATGAGCAGAGGTATGACAATAGTCACTGGACTATCTTCGTTCTTGAATTATGGGAATTCTGATTCGGTGTTGTTTGCGTTCTTATGAGAAGAAATAAAAAGAGGTCATCTTCATGAAAATAGTATTTTTATTCAGATAGCTGGCTTTCGACGGATTTGCCGTCATCATCAGTTTCGCTGCTTTCGGCAAAAGTCGGTAGACTGTGCCTACCGACAGTCGACTACACAGTCTACCGACTTTTGCCGAAAGCAGTGAGACTGATGATGACGGCAGAGCCATTGAAAGCCAGCTATCTAAATAAAAATACTATTTTGTCGAAGATGACCTCTTTTTATTTCTTCTCATAAGAACGTCAACAACACCGAATCAGAATTCCCATAATTCAAGAATGAAGATAGTCCAGTGACTATTGTCATACTATTGTTGTGAAGGAATAGTATTATCCAAGGCTTTTGAACAAGCAGAATATGAAGTGTGATTAAAAAATGTAATTGAAAAGAAGTTTCGCTTTTTATTTAAGGCTTCCTTTTTTTCTAAAATAATTGCAATGGCAGTTCTGCAAATTGAGTTGAATAATAAAGTAATTAGTTTGTGCTTAAGGTAAAGTGCTGTGTCAGATATGCCAGTTGTGAGCATATTTACATCATGGCCATGGTTATTGCAACTAACGTATTTCTTTATACAGGTTCATTGTTTAAGTATTGTAAATGAGAATCCCGAAGAAAATGTAACCCCCTCACATGCCAGACAGAAAACTGATGATAAACATAAAAAAACTGATTTGAAACTGAGGTGATGTATAGTGCACCACCACATTCAACAGTCTTTCAAAATAATATATTAAAAAAAGTTCCCTGAAGTGAAACAATGTGAACTGGATCTGATAAAACGCACAACTTTCAAAAATTTAATAATAAAGAAGGGAAATGCATATTTTATAATATACTTTTATTTAAGTAGAAGTGTTTTTTTCCCCTTAATCTACTACGCACTAAGATATTGGGGTTACCGATTGTGGGGTAGGTCTGGGCAAGGTGTGGCATGGTTATGGCTCTGATTTAAATAAAATGATATCAATTTTATTTTAGAACTCATTCATTTCCTGTTTAATAGATGATTGTGATAAATATCTGGGAATACCAGGTTATTTCAGCTAATTACTCTCATAATGTGTTTGTTTTGGGCATATTATTAAAATTTGATGCCTTTGTTACAGCAGAAAGTGTTTCAAAAATGTACTCGATTTGTGGAGTAGGAAATTATTTTACTCTAGAAATAATCATGTAACATTGTACTATTGGACTATATTCCCAGATTTTCTTTTTCTAACTTAATTACAAATTTTATTTTTCGAAGTATTTACCACATAATTGTTTTATTTGGTAAATTACTAGGAGGGTCTTAAAAATTGTGAAATATAGATTTTTCAGATTAATGTACATCTTTGAGAATTATAAAAAAGAACCTTTTGAGAGTGTGGATGAAGCATAATACACATGATTTAATAGGTTCACATTAAAAATAATTCTGCTGTGTTTAACCATGAACTGACAGGGCTGAAATATGGGAAATTTCTGGCAGAACTTTAGCATAATTAATTTTTGCATTTTATTCACAAGTAAAGCTCAGGAACATTGATATGATGAATTCTGTATCAATTTAACATCAAGACATCTTTACTAGATGACAAACAAGAGCAGTGGAAAGAAACTGGTAAGAAACTTGAGTTCAACTATTTTTACGAATTGAATTCGAACACTGTTGTTACCACAAGTTAAAACGCCTGTCCACTAAATAAAGTATTTTCAGGAAGTCAAAGGAATAGTATGAAGGAATGTTTGAAGTATGTCAGTTATTTAAAAATCCCAAGAAATAGGAACTAAGTTAAGGATATTCACATTCAATAATAATAATAATAAGAAATTCAGCAACCTCGTTTTTTTACTTAATGTGCTTACAAAACTGAGATACAATCCATCAATACTTTTTTGTAACAATGAAATCATTTTGGTAAGAAACAATCACGCTAGCTCATTCATTCACAAAAACAAACAAACAGTGGTTTGATCACATAAGAATACTTGCAAAGTTTTTCCATTTTAAATATACAATATTTATATAAAAAGCCCAAATCACTCAACGTAGAGTACAGAGGGGTGACTTGTGGCCTCGTCATCCTGCATTCTAGCAGGTTAGCCGACCTGACCCTTGGGCAAGCTAGCCCCACAAAAGGCAGTGTTAGCTCATAGTTTCATACCATGAAACCAGCTATGATCACAATAATGCATCTACTGACCTAATCATGTGTCTGTCTGAAGCAAGATCAGACAAGACAGCCACAGCTTATCACACGCAGATTCTCCAATCTACCAGATAGTCTTGTTTCTAGCAATATGCTCTATCCACAATAAATAAAATGTTTAACACTAGCAACTATTAATTCTAATAAAATATTATAATATATAAAACAAGTCAAGTGTCCAGAGCTGCTATAAAGCTATTAAAAAGAGTTAAATGTGTAGTAGTTAAATCTTCAACAAGACTGAAGAGGGTAAAGCACACTACTAACATCTGAATTTGCCAGATGACTCCATGGAAGTTTGCAAGTGCTGGCCAGGCCGACAACGAGTGCCACATATACTTGAGCACCACCATACACAAGCCATCACAGGAAACAAATATTTTAAAAAGGCAGTAAAAAACAAGGAATTACAGTATGCTTTTTTTTTTTTAAAAAAAAAGAGAGAAGAAATATCTCACTACCTTCTTTTTCCCTCCAGGCCTAGAAACGGTCATCAGGCACTGAATTAATGGAGAACTAATGACAAAAAATACTGCTGCAATTATGTACAATTTTTTTGTAGTTGTATTTTATAAACTATTTTCTTAAGAAAGGAATCTCTATATCTTTTACTTAATCTTCATTCATGTTTTGAAAGATTTACAATGAAATTGGAGTTGGTTAACTAATTATGATACAGCTTCTTATTTTTTAATTCGTGCTAGGGCTTAAGAGTTCATTATTATCTGTATTAATAATTACTTAGAGGCACACATCTAAACTGTGAGACTGTCTGCATCTTGCTGCAGACTGGAAGCTGGGGGCCACATTCAGTACCTCTTGAAAGGTACAACACTTGTGCTAGCCACATCATGGCGGTAAAATTTTTTTAATTTGATCAAATGCCTACAAAAAACTACCAACACTGCTAGCCAGGTAAAACAACTGAAGGCAACACAGCAGCTAAGTGCAGCAGCCCCCAGACAGGCCAGTCAGAGCACCTGCACTTCACAACAGCACACTCCAACTTCCTTCTGCAATCTTCAAGGGGTGTTCTCTAGATGCCAGGAAACACTCCCCCTTGCACCAACTTAATGACATTTCCCCCCTGCAGGTATCTGCAACCTGCCCACAGATGCAGGAACGCGAACAGCCAGTCTCTTTCGAAGAGAACAGAGTAAAAGCCAATCAAACCATTTAATCTGAAAACAACAGGAAGGCCTAGGCTGTTCACTAGCCTGCAACACTGCGACTTTGTGGTCAGGCTGCAGTTTGGTCAACGCATCAAAGCTACTGATACTGTACAGCACTGATGTAAGTTACAAAATAAATTTCCTGTCAACTAACTGCGTTGGGACAGTCAGGAAGAGGGCTGGCCACGTGAGCACCACTAAGGTCCAGTGATGGGTCCAACCACCACTTCAGAAGCCAGTCTGCTCTACCGACACTAGTGGTTCTTAGCTGCCTCTTTGGCAGCCATGATGAGTGGGGTGAGACTTGCCAATGGTCGTGCCAGCTTCAGGAACGGATGCTGGAACATATAAAAACCCATTCTTGGAATTTTTCTCTATTAATATCTATGTCATACCCTGTTACCCCCAGGAAAAATTTATATCTTTGAATCTAGTACGATTTCAGTTTCCCTGTTCTTTTTAAGGTGCAGAAGATAGTTTAGACAAATTAATGGTAAATAATATTCAATATCTGCTTGTATTCCTTTTTTAAGTGAGTGGAAATGAATCTATCATATCCCCTACAACACATTTTTTACATACACATAACAAAATTTGTCTTCTCTCTATGTATTAACATACACTAAACTGTTTAAAGATTTCTGTTCCCTTGAAAATAATTAGAAAAACTCAGTTCTCAAAATAGTCTTGTTAAGACATGCTCAATAATTCAACAAATAAATTATTTTTAAAAGTAATTGTTCAGAGTTATTTGAAGGTTTTTGCAACCATCAAAAACTAAACCCAACCAAACCATTTCCAAAATTGAAGACTAATTTTTGGCTCTTGTGGATTTCCCAAAATTGTGGGCACTATTAGCTTTAGTCTAAGGCTAGCAATGACCACCTAGAAAATACATTTTGACGTAATTGAAGCCACCAAAAATGCATCCAAAATTAAAGGCTCTCGGAAAAATTTGTTCCAGCAAATAACTTCCAAAAATCAAGGCTGTACAAAGAGAAACAGTAACATACATTCTTATGGGTTAATATACAAGACAACTCAAAAACTTCAGAAAAAATGAGAAATTCTACCAATGATTTATGGCTAATTTTAATCTCTAGGGAAAAAAATTATTCTGATCTTTATATTCCAAAAATAATGATGGTCCAAATAAAAACAGGTAACATAGGTGTTTATGAGCAAATGTACAAGAAAACTCAAAACATCAGTAAAAATTCAACACCCTCCCCAAAATTTAAGAGTAATCTTAGGCTTTAAGAATATAATTTTTCTGGTCTTTCTGTTGAAATATTCAATGTTCTACAAGGTAAAAACATAAAATGTGTATTAATATACAAGTGCCAATACTTTTAAACAAATATACACGAAAGCTCAAACACGAGAAAAAAATACTACACTATGCCCAAACTTTAAGTCAAATTTTAGGCTCCAGGAAAAAATCTTATTTTGACCTCTATTTTTGAAAATTCTGTATTCTACAAAGTAAAAGACTTAATGTATGTCCTTACGGGCTATTATACAAAAACGGAATGAACGGGTGACATACCCAAACTTTTCCTCTTGATGTTAATTCTCAAAATTTCTGAGTGCATGTGGCTGAAGAAAAGTTACAAAATTCTATATATTCACTACAAGGAAAATAAAAAATCCCCAAAACATTGGTTCATGTCATTCAGTATTAATCTCTAAGACTAATGAAGGAGGGAGGTTTACGAATTTGGAAGAATACAATCACTATTCACTGTGAACAGGAGTTGAACATGTTTTGGAAATTTAATGGAAATGTATATTTATCAAGACCAGTACAGGTATGTTATCGGGAAATGGAAAAGAAATCCTACTCGCGTACGTGCATATACCTCAGCGAAACTCTTAGACTTCTGCAGAGAGATGTTTTCACAGGAGCCATTAGCACTTTACAAAGGGGAGTGGCTGAACAGCTGTCATGGCGGAGCGATACTTCTCTGAAATACATGTGATGTTGACTTGTTTTCGCGAACTGTCACTTTGGCTCATCCTTAGGAAAATCGTTCTATAGGTATTCTGGGACTTAAGAAAACATGCAGGTATAATACCAACTTTGATGCGAACAATACCCACACCTCAATTTTCAGGAACCACTTTTTGAGAAAAAATATGCATGGATTATTTAAGTATATACGGTAACATTATATAAATAAAATTTTGAACAAAACGAAGTAGCACAAAAGAGTGCAGTTACGGTGTTAAGAGTTTCTAATCATACCTGTTCTTCCTGCAATGTTCTAATTAGAAAACCCCCAGCATTTTCTCATATTGCTCTCACACTGACATGCCTACACAAATCACGACAAACAGAAATGTGTTTCCACTGGTGAATTACCTTGAGCAGTTCAGATGCAGTGGCACGCCTCTCCACCTCCACTTCTAGGCACTGATCCAGGAAATCCTGGAAGATTTGGGACAATTTCTCTTTCTCCTTGATTTCAGGTTTTCCATTGGTAGCTATCAAGTACAGCGCCTGTAACAGGATTCAGAATCAATAACAACTTGTACCAATTAATCCATGTTCGTTTATATAAATATTGAATGCAATTTGGTAAGAATCAGTTGTTCCATGCAATATATATAAAACCAAACAACAACAACAATATCAATATTATTATTATAAAATACAAATGTACCCGAAGTGGATTTTCGTTGAGGTACGGTGGCTCTCCTTCAATCATCTCTATTGCCATGATACCAAGTGACCAGATGTCAACTTTAGGCCCATACTGCTTCCGTGTCACCACTTCTGGTGCCATCCAATATGGTGTACCAACCATGGTAGTGCGCTTTGATTGCTCTGGAGATATCTGCGCACAGAAGCCGAAGTCCGCTGTAATGCAAAAATAAATATAACACATTATTAATAATAGAGGTTCAAGTTATCAGAATTAATTTGAAGAACATCCACTCACAAATTCAATAATATATACAAATCCATTGAAATGTGCATATTAACAACGTGAGAGATATTGAAAAAAATTAGATTTGTGTAATTTTTGGAAAACTAAACAAAACAGAAGAATACACAAAAATGAACTTTACATGTTAAACAGTGCCATTACCACTATCTCTTGGAAAGGTTAGAAGAAAAAATTTGGAGCCATTTTTGAGAAAATGAGGTTTGAGCGTTTTCAAAACTGCAGGATTTTGAGCTCATTTTCACAGGAAACTGTCTTTGAGAAACTTTATTTGACATTATTTAAAGCACATGTACTCATAAATATAATACTGTGAAGAAATTGCCTCAAAAGTAAGTATTACAGACGTGAGAGTCAAGTCAATGAAATTACATTTTTGTAATTTTTGAAAAAACAAAAGAATAGAGCAATATGGCATTTATGTCATCGTATAGGGTTTGCTTAGCACTAATTGTACCAAAAATTTAAAGAAAAAATTTGGAGTCGTTTTCGAGAAAATCTTGTTTTTGAAATTTTTTAAAATTGCAAACATTGCATGCACTGTTGCATGAAAACTACTAAAAATTACAAAAACATCTACATGACCTTAGTGAAAGAACTGTTTATGGACAACAAATTTCATTAGAATGAAAATTCTCTATCTTCAATATTGTAGTTGTAAGAAGTTGCTGAAAAAAAGGACATACTTTTACAATTTCTGAAAATTCAGACTTAATCCTGAAAATCGGACCTATGTCACCTTTATAAGTGTATTTAACTCTATTCTTACAAGAAATTTAAAGAAAATAGTTGGAGCTGTTTTTGAGAAAATTTTGAAAATGTTCCTAGGGCTTCATATAAAGTCCCCTCAAAAATTAATAAATGTTTATCAAATTGCAGAGCTTCAGCTCATGCAAAAACGACAGTTTTCTTCCATTTGGAAAAAATCCTACGCACGGTTTAGACTTTAGGTTTGTTCACATAAGACAGATGCCCGAACGGATGGTCGTTTTGCTTTCAATTGGTTTTTCGGTATCAAGGTACCCACAAAACAGGGATTCTGGCTACACCACATGTTTGAGAATTTTTTTTCTTAATTTATTTACTTTTTCGTTATCAGGGCCTGGCAATTAATTTTTTTCTACCGAAAATCCGCTGTTTTTTCGCACAGCATTACATAACTTTTATACACGTACGTATACGAGAAAGTAAAAAGTGGACCACAGACAATAGTAATAGCTAATTAATGTGTTTAAACTATTTATGTTAATGTCCTTCATTTTTACACTATTTTTGTGAAATATACCTCATTTCAAAGTTTTAAAGGTAGCAATGTAACATAACTTCTATATTATGTAAATCTAAAATTACTGTATTTACCTGAATATAAGACAAGATTTTTTCCAAAAATCTCATTTGAAAAGTATGGGGTTGACTTATATTCGCAAATTAAGCCTTACCAGTTAATATTTATACTTTAACATTGCTTTTCCACATCATGACACTCATAATTGTGGATGTAACAATGGTGGCAAAGACAATAACAATATTATGTGAACTCCTGATTCGCCCAACGAGTGCAAATCTACATTTTGCAGGTGATGGAAACGAAAAATATTTACTTTGATAGATGTACACATTCTTCATGCAACCACAAAAGAGGACAATAAATATTTTCTTAGCAGAAACTTCTCAAACTTGGATATATCTCCCACTTTACCAGTGAAACAGAGGAACGGAGAAGTACGAGTTCACAGTTCATAACACTTTCACACGAAATTTTAAATATTGTATCTACTCAAATATAAGATGAGGTTTTTTTCCTAAATATCTGTCGAAAAATACGGGGTCATCTTATATTCGCAGATTGACCCTGGTCGGTTAGAGTTAATGTTTATACATTGCCTTTCCATGTCACAAAACTTGTAAATGTTGACGTGGCATTAAGTTGTGAAGACAGTAAAAATATCACACATCTACAATACGTAATTGGTAGATGTTTGCATTCTCGGCATCAACTGTGAATTTGCCGGGCAATTCACACAAATATTTTGGAATGAGCCAGTAAAGAGGGTTTCTCAAAGAAATGGCATTGTAACAAGTGAAACATATATGAAAATGAACACCGAGATTTTATTACATGAGGCAGGTTCAATGAGAGAGCGAAGAATCCCGATTCGACACCCAGTGAGTGTGAATCTGCATTTTACAAGAGATGGAAATGAAAAAAAAAAAAAAAAAATCACAGTGATAGACGTACACATTTTACATCCAATCACAGAAAAGGATGATCAAAACACAGATAATATATTTTCTTAGCAAATACTCCTCAAATTGGAAACTTGCCAGTGTCTCCAACTTCACCCACAAAATTGAGAAACAGAGATGTACACAGTTTACAACTCGATCACATGAACAGTAAACAATGATAATTTCAAGTTTATTCTGTAAAAGAATGTGAAAGAACTGTTAAAGAACCAGAAGCCAACAAGTGCAGGAACAGAATACCTGGTGACAAAGGAGGGAATGTTCTCAGGTGGTGTCTGATGAAAGTGTAAGAACAATGCAAATTCAACATGCAAAACTTTCAGAGGGGCTAAAAAGTCAGAAAATATAACAACATGGAAGAAGGACAAAATGAAAGAAACATTAATACATGTGTTGATGATGAGTGACAAAAACCATGATTATGATGATTTTAAAGAACAAGAAAATGATTGTTCAGGCAATAAATCAACTTCCTCATTAAAGCAATTTTCTAGTCACCAAGACAATTTGCAATTTTATTTGACTTAATAATACAAATTGCTTAAAAATTCTCAGGAGGCCTCATCAAAATTAGGTCATCTTATATTCAGGTAAATATGGTACACTATTAACACGTTCACTGCCAAAGCTCTTATGATGCATCCGTGATGCTCTTATGATGCGCCAACATCCAATCTGCGTTTTTATGCTTTTAAAATTTTTTCCATTGTTTTATTATTTAAATATATATATAACAGATTACTTTTAGCAATAAATAAACTAACACGAGTATACTCGTAGTTGGCGTATGGAATAATTTTTTTGCTTCCCGTGCCAACTACAAGATTACTTGTAAACCGTTAAGCAAGACATACTCGTTCGTTTTGCTCATGCCCATAAAACAGCGGGGACTTTATTGTCCGTTAGTGTTAAAAGAGTCACTGAACAAGTATTTGAGCAGACCGCTGATAACATATCCTGTGTATGAACTGTGAAAATGGCGAAAAGAACACCTCTCACTGAAAAAGAAGTAGAATATTATGCAAATATCAGTGATTCAGAATGGAGTGATTGTTCCGTTGGAGAGTCTGATAATTTTATTCCATCCAGTGAGGAGACTAGTGAGTCTGATAATACTGTGGAAGAAGCAGCCATTGTGACAAGAACGATCATGAAGAAGGGACAGTGCAGAGCAATGATGACTGGACCGATATAGAGGATGACACGCCTTATTTTGAATTCAGCCAGAACCCAGGTTTGAAAATTGATAACATCAGTATTGAAAGGTTAGTCAACCTGTTTTTTTCGGAAGAGTTTTTGATTTTTTTGGTCGAACAAACTAATTTATATGCCTCACAAGAAATACTTCCACCTACAGAGAAAAAGATGCGACCAACAAAGCCATGTAGGGTTTGTACTGGACAGAAGAAAAGGCGCGAAATGCGTTATTTTTGTCCGGTATGTGATGAAAAACCCGCATTTTGCGTGGAAAACTGTTTTAAAATTTATCACACTTAATTTTAATAAATTATCGTTTCAGTACGCCACGAGTATTATTTAGTCCTTTGCTGTATGCCAAATATCCAAACTTTGCACGCATTTTCTACGGCAATACTCGTATTCGGGGATTTAGGTACGACAATCATTAGCGAGCTATCTCGTAGCTGGCAAAAAAATTCAGTTTGCCAACTACGAATATACTCGTAGTTGGCAGCGAACGTGTTAAAGAATGTGAAAAAAATTGTGAATCTGAGGCCACATTTCAAGGAACAGCAAAAGTCATATCTCAGGCAATAAGTTTATCATTCCCATCAACAAGTCAATTTTCTAGTGAATTAGACTATTTGAAATTTTATTTTGACTAAATAGTAAGAATTAGTTCAAAATTTTAAAAATTCTCGGGAGTCCTCTCCATACTTAGGGGTTTGTCTTATATTCATTCGACTTATATTTGGGTAAATGCGGTAATGTGCATTTGGGAATTAAAACAAACACTTACTCAGCTTGACACTGCCATCCAGACCCAAAAGAATGTTGTCTGATTTGATATCACGATGAATGACCTGATTACAATGAAGGAACTCAAGTGCTTGGAGCACCTCACGACATACAGAGGCTATCTGTCCCTCATCCATGCACGTTTCCGTAACAACATCTGTAAGTGATCCGCCAGGAAGGTACTCCATCACAACCTGTCAACAACAAAACAATAATTAATATATTTTGCAAAACAACTTGCAGGGAGAATATACTACAATAGCCAATACTTTGCAAGGATTTCTCAAACATTTTCCCAAATCCTCCTACAAAATTTAATCTTATTCATAACATCATTACTTATACAACATCAACCAGAAAACAGTCTGCAAAAATTGCACATCTCTGCTCTCTTAGTTATTTTTCCCTACAAATATTAGAAATATTCTTCTCAATTTTATTGAGAAATTTACAGACTTAAATAACACATTTGTTTTTAATAAAACAAAGTGGGGTTGTCATCACATGTTTCATCTACTGATTTGCAGACCTGAGTGTGTTTTAGAACCAAACTCAAGAAATAAAAACACCAAACAACAATCTAACACACTCAAATATTAACTTACACCATTAAAACTATATTTACTATATTTGACATAATCCCAGTTTTGTCAACAAAAGTTTTGCCTCGCTACATTGATAAAGGAACTTTTTAATATATACATAGGGCAAGTTACTTCTTATTTTTCTAATTAAATTATGACATGATATTCTTAAATATGGTTTTATTTTATGAATAATTAATCAAAATGTTCCATCTGTGTATCTATGACAAATTAACATAAAAATATACCCAAAGAATAGCCCTGTGTTAATGCACAGGCCCAAAGGGCCCCTGACAGTTCTGAAAAACATATTTCATACTAATTTTTTTCAAAAAGAGTACAAAAAGTGACGTGGGATGAACTACACACAAAAATTGACATATTCAGGAGTTATTCTCGAAATTGGAGAGGGGGGAAGAGATCGGTGAAAGTAAGAAAAAGGGGCCCTCACGTTAACCTAGGCCTAAGGGCCCCAACGCTGTTAAAAAGGTTCTGCCCGTGAAAGTAATACCATCAAATTTGTAGTCTCCAAACATTCAAAACTGGAATCCTGTTAAGACACTTTACTCACCCACAACTCTTCACCAACAAGGTAGCTGTCTAAATAGTTAACGACATTAGCGTGCTTGTTCTCCCGCATTACTAAAATTTCATTGATAATTAACTCTTTCTTCGGTTGCTGCGACAGGTTCATTTGCTTGATAGCTACCTCCATGCCAGTGGACGTCTCTATGGCAGTATATACAGTTCCTGAAGCCCTGTCCAAACAAAATAAATATTTTAATAACGAATATTTACAGAGTGAAGGAACCAAAACTACTGTGTGTTAACATATCTTTTTGTAAATTTCTACTTTGTATATATGATGAGTGTCTGGTTTCAAGAGGTAATGTGGGTCAATGCTCTTTAAATACTCCAGCACTGGTCACTCGACCATCTCAAAAAATATTCTTTTTTTGTACATAAATTTTCTTATGTTTCTCTTTTGGCTGCTCAAAAACACCATTGATTTATTTTTATTGTATTTGGTATACAAATGATGGCCATTTTTGTTTTACACCATGCGCCACTTTTCGCGTTTGTAGCCATTTACTTTTCAAAATTATTCAGCTCTGGGTTGTTCTAGCATTCTAGAAAAAAGGCATTGGATTCAGTATACTCTGGCCTACAAATCAAAATATTATTTACCTACCTTCTATGTTTTTATTTAAGAAATATTTGCAACCAAATCTATGGAACGCGAACCGAGATCGATTTTCAGAGAGTAAGTTTTTAAAGAAGGAACAGAACCTCAGCCTTAATTTTTTCTGTGCTTTTACACATAAAAGTGGAGTTACTTTTTATAAAATATCATTAGTGAGTAACCTACCCCTTGAAAAGTCCACTCCCTTAAAAATTGGAATTTTGATTTTTTCTAAATTTTCAACTGTAATATCTCTGTTGGGGGACCAGATAAAACTCTGAAAATCGCTATAATACCAAACTACAGTAAAAATTTCAACTTTTAGATTTAACTCCAAGTAGTTTTAACTAGAGGTGCTACAGAATGGCACAGACTTTCTCGTACTATAGTTTTTTAATTTCCTTGGTGTGGTCTGGCTTGAAGGTTTTCCTCCATTCTCTGGCCAGCTGCCATCTGTTGTCACCCGAAGTACATTTTTTTGACATTTTCTCAACTTTTTGCTTTCCTAGTAGTACAACCGAAATATTACTTCAACAATATTTAAGAAGAGTAAAAACTCGTCCTAAATAGAAATTTTCATTGAAAAATTTGAAGCAATTTTTAAGAAAATGGAGCTTAAGCATTACTGTAAATGCGAAATTTGAAGCCCTTTCTGACAAGAATCTATTAAGTTTTCGAAAAAGTTCATTTGAAATCATTTGAAGCACTTCCATTCACAATTTTAATAATGCATACAAATCAATGAAAATGTCCAATTTAACGGGTTGAGAGGTATTTAAAAAAATACATTTGTGTAATTTTTGAAAAAACAAATGAATATACCAAAATGAACTTTACGTTATATTAAACAGCGCACATACCAGTATCTATTAGAAAATTTTGAAGAAAAATTTGGAGCCATTTTTGAGAAAATGGCGTTTCAGTGTTTCTGAAAATGCGGAAGTTTGAGCTCATTTGTACAGAAAACGGTTGAGTTTTTGAGAAACTTTATTTGACATTATTTAAAGCACACGTACTCATAAATATAATAATATGAACAAATTACCTTTCAAGTAAATATTACCGACATGAGAGACAAGTCAAAAAAATTCCATATTAGAAAAAATTTAAACTAAAAATTTAAAGAAAAAATTTGAAGCCGTTTTTGAGAAAATCTTGCTTTTGTAATTTTTTTAAAAATTGCAAATATTGCATGCACTATTGCACGAAAACTAACATTTCTGAAACAATGTACATGACCTCATTGAAAGAACTATTTCTGCACAGCAAATTTCATTTGGAGGAAAAATCTGTCTTCAATTTTGTAGTTGTAGGAAGACACCGAACAAAATTCAAACTTTTGCAATTTTCAAAAATTCAGGGTTAATGGTAAAAATCAGACCTATGCCACCTTCATAAATGTATTTTACTCTATTCTCACAAGAAATTTAAAGAAAAAATTTGGAGCCATTTTTGAGAAAATTTTGAAAATGTCCAGGTGCTTCATGTAAAGTACCCCCAAATTTTAAAGAATGTTTCTCAAAATTTCAAAGCTTCAACTAGAGCCAAATTGACATAGGTTTCTTCAATTTGAAAAAGATCGTATGTGTAGTTTAGGCGCTAGTGGTGTTCACGGACAGACAGATGGATGGACGGTTTTGCTTCGAAATGGTTTCTCGGCATCAAAGACCCACAAAACAGGGACTCTGGCTACACCACGTGTGAGAAGATTTCTTTCTTCGTAATTTAGCAACTGATTTAATGAACTTTTTCGCCACCAGAGCCCGTCAATGATTTTTTTCCGCCGTTTTTTCACGCAGCTTTACATAACTTTCTTTTTCTATACGGAGTAATATACGTAGTACGTATATTACTCCGTATATACATACGTATACATGAATGTAAAAATGCTTCATTTCTACATTGAGGATATGTTGTGACAAGTATTAATCATAGGATTTTGATGCTATTTTAAACTAAAATAAATTTTGATTTAAAATAATTAATTATTGTTTATTTTAAACAAACATAAGTTGCCTAATATATTTTTAATATTACTTTACTTTAAAACAAACTTACATCTTGACATCTATGTTTGTAATTGAAAATATGGTTATTTTGATGTAAAAAGCTGAACCAGATGTAACAAAAAAAGATTATAAAAGATAACAGATAAATAAATTCAGTGTTTTGTTAATGTTTTTGCGTTTAAATTTCCCACTTAGCATATTATTTCTGAACGTTTCTTCAGAGATATAGACAGTTGCTCAGTACTCCTTAGATGCAAAGATCGCGAATAGAGACAGTACTCCTTACCTGCAAATAACGCAACTGAGTTAACAAACAATGCAACAAAATCAGCATGTGCCAGTGCAGAGGCAAACATGGCACATGCCATGGGCACCACTCACTAGGGGTGCTATTTAGAGTATACCCACTAAAACAAACAACAACCACTCTAATTTGAAGTATCCTGGCAGGGGCGCAAATTATATGTCAGCCATGGCCGCCTGAATACCTAGATACTCCTCTGGGTAAGTGCAGTTTAAGAAGGTTCAGTCGAAGCTAGTGCCAAACTTGACTGTGCCCTCTTCTTATTTCTTACCTATATTAAAAGTATTGAGAGAAATAACTTTGGCTCATTATTTCACGATTAAAAATGTTTTGATCAATCTTTTACCAGGAAAATCATTGTGTCCAACATGTTATTCTAATTTGCGATCTTTGAATCTAAGGAGTACTGTGCAACTGTCCGTACATCTGAAGAAACGGTCAGAAATAATAAGCTAAGTGGCACGAAAAAAGTAAACAAAACAATAAATTTATTTATTTGTTATCTCTTATAAACTATTTTTATTTTATCTAAATCAGCTTTTGACATCAAAATTACCATATTTTCAATTACAAATGCAGATATCAAGATGTAAGTTTGTTTCAAAGTAAAGTAATATTCAAAATATATTAGGCAACTTTTATGTTTATTTAAAATAAAGAATAATTAATTATTTTAAATCAAAATGTATTTTAGTTTAAAATAGCTTCAAAATAATGTGATTACTAGTTGTCACAACGTATCCTCAATGTGGAAATGACACCTTTTTTCTGAAAGTTTACATTAAAAAAAACAACAACTTTGAGTTAAATTTAAAAGTTGACATTTTTACTGAAGTTTGGTATCTTAGTGATTTAGTATTGTTCAATTTTCAGATTTTTATCTAGTCCCCCAACAGACATAACAGATGAACATTTGGAAAAAATCCAAAATTCCAATTTTTAAGGGAGTGTAATGCTATTTTACGAAAAGTAACTCTACTGTTGTGTTAAAAGACAGAAAAATTAAGGCTGAGGTTCTGTTCCTTCTTTGAAACATTACTCAATGAAAATTGAACTTGGTTCATTCAAGTTCCAAAGATTTGGTGACAAATATTTCTCAAATAAAAACAGAAGGTAGGTCAATATTTTGATTTGTAGGCCAGAGTATACTGAATCCAATGTCTTTTTTTCTAGAATGCTAGAACAACCCAGAGCTGAATAATTTTGAAAAGAAGATTTTAAAGTACAAAATTTTGAAGATTTTGTCTACAAACGCAAAAAATGGTACACAGCGTAAAACAAAAATGGCCGCCATATGTAAACCAGCAACAACAAAAATAAAGTAAAGATGTTTTTGAACAGCCAAGACATAAGGAAATTTATGTACAAAACATGAATTTTTTTTCAAGATGGTCGAGCGGCCAATTTATTAATTTCTGGACCGTTTAAAATGGATTGACCCACATGCAAGACATAAAGTCAGTGATCCCTTGATTAGTGATGAATGCAACCACTAACTGAGGTTTGATTTCTCCTTCCTTATCTTCGTAACTTCTAACTCCATGATCTCTCTGTCTACATGTTGAATGAACAATTTATCAAATCAGTTACAGCAACAATTCAAAATTTTTTATGTTTGTATCCTCTTCCTCTTTTATCCTATGTGAACAGATCCGTCTTCTGACAACTCTTGATACTCTAAATGACATAGATTTCAAGGATGTTTAGTTATTCATTGCAGATATATTATTCACAGATGACCGATGGCACTTTTACAACGTGACCAGATTATATATGCCTATTCTATGATAGGTCTTATGTAATATGTTGGGTAAATGAAAGCTACGCGTAGAAAGAAAACTTTCCAAATGAGATACAACAAGACATTTTCTTTCTTGCAGCAACTTGCTTTTCCCACTTGAAGGAGGATATTACAATTCAGAGATTAATATTAGTCTGTTCTAGCATATATTCCTACTAAAATATTCGTTGGTTGTGTTTTTTTTTCTTGCCAAAATGTAGAGCTCTACACTTGTATGGATTTATCACTAGAAACCCGACCAGCATCATTTCGACTCCTGACACTATTTAAATGCTCGGAACTCCTCTTTTGCTTAGGATAGGAATTTTAATTTCATGATTTTATCATAATCATTTATTTACAGCCTGTTAAAAATTAAAGACAAGACATAAAGAAAATATCAGACACATGAAAACATTTCTGTTATTACAAACTATCATTTTTGACACGAGATCAAAGTAGATAAGCAGCTATTTTCCTTTCCAAACCAAATGTTTTTACGTGGCATGAAAACTGAATGAATATATACAATTACTGTTTACAGTGAATGATCACAAAAATTTGTGTACCAATGCTTGTCAAGATTGGGCAAAAGATACCAACTCTTTATCAAGCAACGAACATAACTGTCTGTAAAATCTAAATGTGAACCATGAATCAGAATAGTACAAAGTAAATCTTGATCGCATAACTGGAAGAATACTACAAATGTCCTTCTAAACTATGGTTTACACAATTTTTGTATCATCCAATCAGATATTTTATACTGTACTAATGTACCTGGCAATGCTTCGCTATTGCAATGCATTACAATTCACAAGCTACTGGTCATGTGATTGTTAATCACGTTTTTCAGCATGCTCGGCAAAAATTTTATTAGATGAAAGACTTTCTTGCTAGTATAGGTTTGTTCTATGTCCTGGTTTGGACATGGTTGTCAAGTATCCTTTGTTGAAACATTCTCCCTCAAGTTCGGTTATGCATTCACTATGACACTACTGTCTTGGTGAAATTTGATTTACTTGTCTGAGATAACATTCAAGTAATAATTCTGGCTGATATTTCACAATCGCAGGGCCAAAATATGCAGCAAAGGTGCACTTAATACTTGAAGGTGCGGTGGGTTGCATAAAGCTGTTCAGGGGCACTCAACACAGCATAAACGCATAAAATCATCATCAATGCACATATATATGCGACAGACATAGGCACACTCCTATTGTACTATGCCTATATTCATATAAGTGCAAGCAACAAGTTGACAAAGATTTATTGCAATTGGATGAACGGTATAGCAGTGGATAAAATATGAACAAACAAACAAACATTTTTATATATTAGATGTTGAACGAAGATGGTAATATCAAAAGAAAATGCAATGAACACCCAATCAAGAGGTGAGAAGTGCCATTTGAAACATGGAATTAATTTATTTCTAAATCCCATAAATGTACCACATCTCAAGTTCCCAAAAGTATGAAACAAAAATATGTAATTGAAATAGGTGAACTAAAGTAAGCTTGTGTGAATTGAGAAACAGTAGTATAAAAAAGTGCAATACACAGCAAATGTATTTTTTGTATTACTTGTGAAGCTGTTGAAGTTTAAAATAATTATTTATAACATTTTTGTATTGTAGTTATTGTATCAATATTATATCTTTGACCCCGGTGAATAAGCTGATAAGTCAAAAAAACTTAATTTTACATGAGAGCAAAAAACAACTCTAAACTAATGCTGCAAATCAGGGATGACTGATACTCAAACAAAACCTACACACACATAGTTTCGTTTTTATATCACCTTCGTTTGAATATCATTAATCCTTGATTTACTTCAGTTGAAAGTTGTTTTCTGCTGCCCCGTAAAATTAAAAGTTTATGACTTATCAGCGCAAATTTCGATCATCAAGTTCCCTTCACCTACATCCAGTAGAACAGCAATGGCAAGACATATTCATAGTATGTTTAAAATGTGCTACTTGACAATAAATTATTATTCTTATGTGTTCTGATGACACAGATTAATATTTTTGCAACATTAAGAAATATCACTGAAAGGTTGGAATCAAAACTACTTCATTGAGTGATTGAGGGGGTACTCGTAGATCAGGTTTTGCAATCAACCTATCATCTTGAAGTTAATGAGAAGGCAAAGTGGTTTGCAAATTTTTGTGTTGTCTGCATAGCAAATACAGTCAAGAGTTGATATCTTTTCCAAGAACTGGAAATAATATAAATGGAAGTGAAACTATACTGTGTACCTAATGGTCATCTGAATGTTTTCCTCACATTTTCTCTCCAGTTTCTCAATTTCTCTGCCTCAAAGCATCTACCTCGCGAAGAAAGTTATTAAAAAGTTCTTCAAAGAGAAATGAAGTCAAATGTTTGAAACAATAATTCTGACTTAAAATAGGGTTGATTGATGTTTCTGCACACCAACTTCCATGATCATTAGTCCCATTAGTTTAGTGAATGTTTTATCCTAGGAGGTGGTGGAGTCCCTCTCTTGCTAGATGGTGATATCAAGGGCTGACCAGGTTTGCTTGTAGGAGATATCTCTTCCCCTGGCAGGAACAAGCTCTAAGGTCCTGACAGGTCTCTCAACATGCAACATGCATTTCTCTGGTATTAATCAGAGAAACTACAGGCCAGACCAGTCAGCTCTAAACTTCTCCTGCAGACAGTGTCTGAATTTGACCTAACAATACAGCTAGTAGTAAAAATGCGTCATAGTTGGAACTCTGGGACTAGAAGCCTAGAACCTCTCAGTCGAAGTTGCTGCAGAGAAAATGGAAATGCTGAAACCGAGCTAACTCAGTTGTCACAAAATAAGAATTTTTCAGCTCATTTTCAATTCAGAATTCTCACCAGCATAATTCCAATCAATAAGTCATTAAAGCTTTATTCAATGAGGCTTGCAACTTTTGGAAACAATCACACTACTCTTTCTACAATCCTACAAGTTGCAATTTTGGTTAATATCTAATATTATTAATACTATACTTCATTGTTAACTTACCCTTGACCTATCTTTTCCATCTTAGTATATTTGCGATTGGGATCACCAACACTCACAATGGTGCGTAACCGCTCCAAGATCTCCTCATCTGACATTTTCTTTTTCCGTGCCTTGTCAGAAGGAGTGCGCGCATCACCCCCTGCACCACCACCTGCACCCACAACACCAACTCCAGCTGTGCTGCCATGGTTATGGTTGCGGTTCTTGTCAAGAGTGCCATTTGCAGTAGCACTTGGAGATGTTGCAACAACTGTGCCTGTACCCAGGGCTGTTGCCACAACTGTTGTTGTTGTCGTCCGACTCTGGGGTGTGGGCGTTGACACTTCCTCTTCAATGGGTTTTGTGTACTGCAGAAAAAGAATTCAAAGCCAGTGACTTGGTAAATGTCAAAAGACCAAAAAAGTTTTGGGATGAATTAAATATCTAAAGACTAATTTTCTTTATCTTTATGGGCTTAAAACCCAATTCAATCTGTATATTTTTTGAAAACTGAACTATACAATGTCAATAGTATGGAACTTCAAGTAGCTTGATAAGATATTATTCATATTGATTCATATTACTTTTATTTATTGTTTGTAAGGGGACATTTTTAAGCATCATTACATTATCACAATCTTATTTATTGTTTATTATTATTATTATTATTATTATTATTATTATTATTATTATATTATTATTACTACTGTCATTGTTACAAGCTGTACACTATTTTAAGGATAAATCTCCCACTGCTTGGGGGTGTTATTAAGTTTAAATCATCATGACACCACAATTAGAAAATGTTGCAACTAATGAACTACATTAATTAGTACGATTTCTTTTGCTCTGGTTATCTTTTGTCAGAACCTGTATCACTTTGGCATTTCTTCGCACAACCATAACACTTAAAAATAACTTCATGGATTAATTAGTATGATAATGTTTTTTATCTCCTGGAAAGAGTGCATATTGAGAATTTATCTTCAGAACTTATAAAAAATATAACCTCCTTCAACTAAATAAACAAAACACCTTCAAGGAAGAGGTAATGATTATTCAAAACATTTAAGACACATGGAGAGAAGAATTATTTGTATTATGTAATGAAGATGAAATCCTGTCAAGCAATGTGAATTTGTAAAATGATGAGAATGTGTGTGTTGATATTGATGCCGAACAAGGAGATAGTACACTAGTTACTTGAGCCAAGATACATGGTCAGGAAATTCAAAAAGTAATTGAAAAGGAGGTACGAAGGAAATACAAGGCAAGAATTTGATATTAAGAAGTGTGTACAAATGAAAAAGGATAATGGTAAAAAAACAACCGATGTGGTGCAAGAGCATGTCATTAGCATACGAGACGTAAGACTGCAAGAAAATAGGGGACATACTCCTGCAAAGATGACATCCAGAATCGGGCAGGGTGGGAGCGAGAAACTACACAGGGACGCGCCGCAGCAGCAGAAGGGCAGCGCGGCGCCCTCCCCAGGGGGAGGCCTGCGCGCTCGGCGGCGCGCCTCAGGAGACGGCGCCAGAAGGGCCTGCATGGCCAACAAACCTCCCGACCCTCCTCCTCCTCTCACATCACATCTCACAAATTACGAATCCCCCGTCAGAATCTTCGTCCGTGGCGTACGCGCTGACGCCGAAACACGATGCCGGGCTTCGTTCCTTTTCAGATCTTCGATTTCCAAATAGCAACGCGTAGCACTTCTTCTGCCAACCGTAAGAAACACGAGCACTCACATTTGTGGAGGAATCGGCCCAGGTGACAGCCTGGAGAGCCCATGCGCCGTAGAAGTCGCTGGCGATCCACTGCAAGAAGCGGAACGACGCGCACATGCGTGCGGCGCCCGGCGGGCGGTGGGCCCTGCCGGTGGCTGCCACCGGTCAGTCCCGCCGCGACGGCGGCGGCGAGCGCCCGACGGATGGGCGGACGGACGGACGGACGCACAGGCGGCAGGTGCGAGCGGTACAGCACACGCGGCGCGACGCGACGCCGCGCGGCACTGGAGACGGCGTGGCAAGGCGAGCGGGCGGCGGGCGGGCGGGCAGCCAGGCGGTCAGCGACGTGGCGCAGCGATCGAGAGGCTGGGAACGCGGCGACCACCTTCTCACGCGGCCCCGTTCCCACGCGCGCGCCGCCCGTGCGTGCGCCGCGTCCATCGCGAGAGCTAGCCAGCCAGCCCACCCGCCCGCCCACGCACGCACGCGCCGCCTTCCACTCGAGCCTCCAATCAAATGCCCAACACTTCCTTCCGACAACACACAATATAGTACCATAGTTTATCCATTATTGTACTGTGTACCAATGGTGGCCATTTATTTGAAATACAAAAAATTGAATAGATTATTTAACGGCTTGCGATGATGCGACATTTACTGTCCAAAGGACATTAACAGTTTCTTTCAATGCGTTTTAATTTAAATCTTCTTTCATTAAAGGTCAATTTTTTTCGTCGACATACATTTATTCAACGTATTTCGTGAACGTGAAAGTTGTTTTCTGAATTATTTCATAAGTTAAGCGTCTTTTTTTTCACGTCACACGCACAGTCGAGAAATACAGGTGTTTTCAGTGACAATAAAAAGTTTGACGAAAAATGTTACAGCCAGATACTGCTTCTGAATACAAATGCTTTTCGTTAACGTTTCTTCATCCGCTTCAGACTTCAGAACGTTCTGACTGACTTTCGAACTGTCAGAACGAAATGTCTGATGATGCTTCGATAAGACTCCCACAGAACGTCTTAGATGTGTTATCAAAATTATTCAATCTGAAGAATAGACGATCATATATGGAGTTTTACCTCCTTTGTTTTGTTGAACAGTCAATGAGTCATCTCATTCAAAGTGCAATGTAAGTTTCACACAGTTTCAAAGACGTTATTGATACTGGCAAATAGAATCGACTTTTTCAACAATTCGATTTCTTGCATTACCGAGATATGGGAGTAATCCTCATACCTCGTTCGTACCTGTTATTTCAGTATTTCTTCATCAAAGAGTACTTTTCAGAGAGCAGAGGTTCATACGAGCCCGAGACAATTTCACCACGTGTCTCTCTCATCGCACGAGTTCACAGGCCGAGTAAGAGCTGTGTGTGAAGTGTCCAGCGAAAGTTCGATGGGCGCGAGGAAAAGAAATGCCAGAGAAGCCTCTCTCGGGCGAAACGAGAAATTTGATGAGATAAAACAGATCTTGCAACAACGGAAAACATGAAATTGTGTATTCATGGACGTACTCTAATACACCAGGATACATTTTCAAATCGTGATGACACAAATTCACCATAAAATTTGTAATTAGCGGCAATGTAAATTAACACATTTAATGAATGCCAATTAGACAAACAGTTCACACTTTCGTTTAAGGTTTTGACATTTCGATTTTATTGAATATTTTCTTTAAAAACGTTTCTTAATACAAATATTTCTAGCGTAGAAAAGAATAAGCATACTAAAGGAATGCTCTTAAAATTTTGCTTCAAATATCACATACCAAAAGCTTGTCAAAAGTATTCAATTGTTTATGTGGAGAACAGGCGTTATTCATAAAGCTAAAATGAAACCAAGACAAGAGCGTAGCTTATCGATATTCGCAAGTAGTATTTAATCTTATAACACAATTTTCCAACACATCCGAACCAAATTTCTAACATTCCGCAACTGCATGAAATTTTGCTCATCTATGTTATCTTTGAACTTCGAACTACAAACATTGTAATAAGACTCAGAGAGGTATGCAGCTACTTAAAATATCCGAAGAGAACAGAACGAAACAGAAGAGAAAGCTCGATGAGATTTTCAATAATTCATAATTGAAAGCCGAAGTAAAGGGAATTATTTCGGAAAACTGACATTGTCCCAAAGTGTCCCATATAGTTTCGATGTACGGAATTTTTAAATTCCCGGTAATTCAATTTTCACGTTAGATGTGTATAATATGTTAGTAAAATATTTTTAATTAAAGAGAAATTCCCATGACTAGACATTTCAAATATTATTTTAATCTAAAAATCTCAAAAAATTAAATTTATTTAATGATAATTTTAAAATGTCAAAAGATTTTTGAGAAAGGACTGCAATTAATAAAAGCATTACATTAAATACGATTAATCTTGGCGAACACTTCAACATCCCACAAGAGTATACCATGGTTACTCTAATTTAGTGTAAAGTGAGAAATGAATGAAAGGAAACAAACCGAGTAGTCCCACGCGCCGAGGATGCCATCGTCGTAGGGAGGGGTCGATCGCCAGCTATCCACGTACACACTTGAGAAGGCTCGTCTTCTTGGGATTCGCAGAGCATCTGTTCGCAGCAGGATTGGAGACGACGGAGACGGAGCCGATGGGAAAGATGACAGCGCGGAGTCATAATGATAGCTCGTTGCGATTGGAGAGAAAGTAGAGGGAGCTGATACTTGAAGAAAACATATCGAAGAAGACCATCGATTTTCTGGCGACCGCAGATATAAGTGCTGCGTAACTAGCGGCGGTAAGGACGATGGACCCTGCAGTGTCGAAGCATTTGGGAGACGTGGAAATGAAGGTAGAGAAGGCGATGACTGAGGCCGCGACGATAAAGGCGCGAGCGTCGGTGACGACAGATGCGATGCCTTCGTCGGTGGGATGGATAATAAAGTAAGAGATCTGAACGGCTGCTTTGCATTAAGCGTCGTTAAAGGATTGGATACATACTGAACGTAATAAAGACACTGATGTGGTGAAACCGACGCACGTTCCACAGTCTCAAAAGGCAGAGAAGAGGACGCTAGTTCAAGCTCTACAGATCGAACACGATTTGGTGACGATGTTGGCGCTAGCTCAGGAGGCGTATAAGTAGCCTGAGTAACTCGAGGAGTTTGAGTCGATACAGCAGATGAAACCGGAAGGTCCGCGGGATAAATAAGTAGAGATTGGACTTGTTCATGCTGACGCTGACGAGGCCTAGGAGAGGAAAAGGGAACGAGCTCTACAGAATACTCGTAAAGAAGTGACGATGACGCTGACGCAGGCTCTGGAAGTTGAGAAGGCGCAATACGTGCTCTATAGGAGTGAAGCAAAGTCTTCGTCGCCGGAACCTCTGAGAGCAAAGAGGGCGAGGGCGAGGGCGAGCGCGACAGCGGCCGAACGGGCACCAAGCTCAAGGCCCCGCTCGCGTGCGACGAGGCCCGCGCGCGCTGGCGGCGGCGCCTGCGGTGAAGGCGAGCCAAGAGCGCGCCGCAGGTGAGACCCCACAAGTGTGCACATAACGCGCCGCAGCAGCCGCTGCCGCCGCCGTCACAGTCCGGCAACATGGCCCTCTTCGCCTCGACACTTCACCCGGCGGTGTCGCCCGCCAGCGCCGTATGCGTCACGAGGAAGCGCCGGTGGTGTCTGCTGGTCGGACCCTGACCTGCGCCTATCTTTGTCGCGCGCACACAACGCGGCAGATCGGCTGCGTCGCGCCCTCAGCCCACTCGCTGCGATCGCACCGACTCAACGGCGCAGTCGGAGTTCACGCTAATTCAATGGGCACGACTTTTGAATAAAAATATTACATTTCACAAACAAAATGATGTTTCCTTGATAACATGCTTCGTCAATACTCTGTTTTTGTTTGTCTGCTTCATGAAATCACATCTCCTGCCAGGAATTCGTTTGCTTTAGAGATAGTTCCAATTTAAGAAACATCACCTGCAATCATTTTGGCGCGTCTGATATTTCGATGTATCTGCATTGTATTAATAGAATTTATTTTAGGTGTTAGATCTTCGCTAGCAAATTTATAGCTTCCCAGATTAGTTTATGATGTTATTTGGGTACATTAGCATCTTGTTCTTGGATATATTAGCATTAATGGCTGGAGATTCCATTATTCAGTACATTCCACAATTTTAAAAGTCAAAAAACCTCTTCACAAAATGTTCTTACTCATCCTCTTGGCATGAACATTAACTTTTATTTTTCTAGTATGTTGTTTCTGTCCCTCTTAAATGCAATAAATGGTACTTGTTCTTAGATGTATTCAGTAGAACTATTCAAGCGTCAATATGCCCATTTTATTTCAATAATTCTTTTTCACGTGCACTCTCTCCAAGTGATTCTCTTCACAATTGCCTTACAGTTTTGATTCGCCAATCGAGTCCTCTTATTTAATTGTTCACGTGAAAAAGAGAGAAAGTCCAATACAATCCAACGCACTCGATAAAACGAGAACAAAAGGAGTTTTTTAAGCACCAATTGAAATTTTCTAAATAAACACTTTGAACTGTCAGAATATACATTTACTATTCATGATTACGAACAACGTTTGTTGGGCATGGTGGTTATATATACTAATAAAAATAAACAAATGTTTCACATCTTTGTCACGTTATGAAACAAAAAATAAATACACAAAATGCTGAAAGATGAATCGCCTGGAAGGTCAGTGCTTGCGACCTGGCTGGTTGTGTTGTAGTGTCAGGCTTCGGAGCGACTTCCCACATCGCGCCAGCGTTTTGCGGGTTGCGTATTCGACCGGCTACTGCTGCCATCGCTTCGTCTTAGGAACAAGATTCAGCACGCAGTTGAGTCAGATGAAATTCAGGCTTTTTAACAATTATATGATTACGTTAGACAAGTGATGAAATGTAATGAGACCAAATAAACTTATTATGTTTTGTTGTTGAAAAACCCCGCCGAAGTACTAGGAACCACTTCAAAGCTACGACAGCGAAATAACAAAATTACATTTCAGAATAACAATGGTCAATGTTTCTTACAGAAATTCGCTTCTTTACTGCTTCCAAGAATTTCACTTTTGATGAAGCTTTGATTAACTGGGAGTTCTTAGGCTCTGTAACTCCAGAAAAAAGGTTATTTTGTTTCAATCCGGAAGAGAGTCAGCAGAGAAGTGTGCCATCGAGCTACCCGCGGAGCTTTGCATAATTCTAGGCCCTGCATTGGTCGTCGACCATCCAATCGATACACGCCCTGCAATTCACGTTCCTGATGAGCCTACTCTCCTTTTGCGAGCGCCATTGGAAGGCAAGGGAAAGCTCTCTAACACATGTTGGAACGTGACAGAAAACGAATCGACGTAATAGTGAACGAATAAAAAGGAAGAGACATTTCGAAGAACGAATGGAGTGTGAATATGTTTATTTCTATGGAAAACAATTTCAATACACGAAACCAATGGTAAAATGTATTAATAAATAAGCGAAAAAATAAACCAAAGTGATACTCTTACTGGTTCTAAAATGTTTATAAGCTGTATTTTAATCCATATAAACTGCATTAGAGTGACAAGTTCAGGAACACATTTTTATACATTAGAGATAAGTACGTACTCTTTCTTCTGTAACGAAACGATAAAAATTTATAACATATTTGCCTCCAGAGATCTTAAATTAGAATAATGAAAAATTTAGAAACGTTTCAACTAAAATATTTACTGATATTATTTTACGAACAATGGTCAAGATTCAATACAGTATTTTTCAATCGCAATAAATTAAAATATTTTTCAATTAGATTTTTCGGCAATTAAATTTCAAAGCGCAATAATTGTGTACCCTCCTAAACTCACCAGAGAATACAATAAGAGATTCGTGGTAATGTAAGTAAACAATAGAGTGAACCATTGTAGTTCTGTCTGATTAAAGTAGCATTTTCATAGTAGGCCAAAATCATTTCAGCACTAGAAATATTCCATTTCCCGACACTTAATACTGTGAATAGTGACTGGTGAAAAATGATCATGTAAGTTATCAAAACCATTCACTAGCAATCTTCAACAAAATTCCTTCATCTACATGCCCAAGAGCAAACCCCCCTCCCCATTAATGGTTTCCGATTCATTTTTTCCTATTAATAATTTATGTCCATCAATTTGCCTGTTTTCCCCCGAAATAAAATTTTAATTGAGTAGTTGATGTTAAAGGAACTCATAAGTGAAGATAACTGGATGACGACCTTGACGCCATTAGAAAAGCGAATTCTTAGAAAATCTGCCGCGAGCTCGGTGTTAGCAGCACGAGTTCCCTGTGACAGGACGGGGCTTGCCACTGCGCTCCAAGCGCTGGAACGTGTCATTTCGCGACAAGCACGCCGACTAACTCGCACGCATGAATGTTGACCATTGTATGGATTATTATCCTGTAAGTTCACTTTTTTAAACAATAAAAGTTGAAAAACATCGATTCACTTTACGAATGCTCTTGGCTGCCCGGGTGACACCGCGCCGAAGGCTGTGGTGCCGACGTTTCGACCATCTTGTCCATCTGCCTGGCAGACCAGATCTGAGGAAGACTACAAGATGGTCGCAACGCCGGCATCACGGCCTTCGACGCGGCGTCACCTGGACAGGCCACGAGCATTCGTAAGATTGTGGCCGCGCAAGCCTACGACTTCACAGTGAATGACATTCTTTATTTAGTGTTTGGGAGTAAAATAAAATGACTCACGATGGACTTGGTGCGCTCGGGGCGCGCGGCGATGGGCGGCGGCGGCGGCTCCTCCTCCACCTCGGAGGAGGTGGGCGCGGAGGTGACGTTGCCGCCGCCCTCCGTGTCGGGCGTGGTGGACGACGGGCTGCTGGACGACGGCTGGCTGAGGCTGCGCTGGCTGTGGCTGGAGCCCGAGCTGGTGGCGGCCCCCGCCTGGTGGCGCAGCGCCGGCCGCGGGCTGGCCAGCGCCGACGGCGGCGCCGCCGCCAGCTCCACGGGCGGCGGGGCGCCGGTGCCGTCCGCTGCGCACCACGCACGCCACCCTCACGCACCACCCCTCCGCAGTAGCATTGCTTCCCACATACCAGGCGTATCATAATTCTTTTCCGGTTTCACCAAGAGATGGATGGCTCCAGCGAATGGTATATGAATTTGACACTACGACAGTTTGTTCCTTTGACATTAACCTACCAGCACACACAAGTTGAGTCCGCCAAACACTAGCGTCTGGGTTGTATCGTGCAGTGACCATGTCGACGTTTGCGCCTGAGAAAGAATATTTGCGGGACGCATAGCTTTTCTTATTTAATCAAAAGAAAAAACGCCGTGAAAAGTCATCGTTTGCTGGTAGAAACATATGAACACCCTCCAGCGATTAGAACATATGAGATATGGTTTCGACAATTTAAACTTGATCTCAATGTGAAAGGCAGTGCGCGCTCTGATAGACCACAAAAGTGCGAAGACGAGCAATATTGCAGGCGTTATTCGATGATGACCCAACCCGAACTCTACAAGAATTGGCAAAAGCATTAAATGTGACACAAGAAACAATCAGCAGACGTTTACTAGAAATAGGGTGGATCAATTAACTCGGTAAATGGTCCCACGCGATTTGAATCAACGACAATGCGCCATCTCATACTGCAAAACCAGTGAAAGACTGCTTGTAATCCCTTTGATGGGACTTCCTTCCGCGCCCGCTATACTCCTTCGACTTGGCGCCATCTGACTACCACCTCTTCGCAGCAACGGGGCACGCGCTCGCAGAGCAGCACTTCAGCAACTTCGAGGAAGTTGGAAAATGGCTCCACGAATGGTTTGCCGCATAAGACAAGCAGTTTTTTCTGGAATTATATTCATAACTTACCTGAAACATGGGCGAAGCATGTAGAAGCCCATGGCCAATATTTTCAATAGATAAAAAATGAATTTCTTCTGAAAATGACGTGGTTTCTTTACCACAAAAACCGGCAAAAAATTATACATACACCTGGTATTAGACCCCATTATAAAATTGCAAACAGTCCACTTTCCTGCAAAACCTTCCTCCTTCTCGCTTTTGGCTTTCTTAGTCATCATGCATTAAACCTTGAATACTTAAAGCGAGTGAAACTATACTAATATTAAATACACAAAATAAAGATTATACTACATTAATTAAATAACTGTTTTTGTAGATAACAAACCTAAAAATAAATATAAATACTCGCTCGACTGTCACTTCCTTTCTCGCCCCCTTCTTTCCTCATACTCCAAATGCTACAGAACAGGAATATCTGTACTGTACTAAGAGCACTTTGGATGGCAATAAACATTTGATTCTTTATTAATCGGGCAATGCTAACTGAAATCAGCTACAAGCAGTAAACCTCAAGATCGAAACTTCGTTAGCGGTAGTGGATTGTCTGTTTTCATATTTTCAACTTTTGGATGCCTTATAAAACAAGCTTTATCGATACATCAAATGTTACTCAATAATTTACAATCTAATTCAGTAATTAGCAGGAAATATGAGTCCGTTCCGGTCTATCTTCACCAACTAACCAGGAGCCATCGGCAAAAGTAAGAACATTATGGCCAAGTCTTCCGATACAAACCGCTTATTTACCTTCTTTGTACGACTCCAAAGTAATACGACCCAATGATGTTTATTCATCGTTGTCTTGGAATGCGACTGAAATTCAACTCTGTCGTCGTGATCAAATGATCAGCGACAATTCTACATACTCCAATTCGATAGTGCACACTCGTAATGACAAATTCTCGTTTCTATTATTTGAACACAATCCCGTAATTTCAGTAGTTTGTGAAAGATAACGATACTTGATAATATACTTTTCGCAAGTTTTAATATTTATAATATCGGAAAACTAAAATATTTTGAAATAGATTGAGAAAATGTTCTCAAGCAACAATGAGCATTCAAACAATGAACTCTTTCCAGGTCTTTTCAGATAACAATTAACTTTACCCTTTTTAGAACAACAAATGCTTCAGTGCCATGTAGTAGGAATATGACATTGAAAATAGAGGCGCATGTTTTATATTACATGAAATTTTATCAGGGAGGAAGTATACATGCAAACATCGGAGAAAAAAACACTAGCATATGAATGACAAATACGAAAAATGTTAGGGGAGAAGGGGGGGTTGCGCTGTTTGCGATACTCACCGACCATCTTGGTGGTGGTCATATATTTGGAGCCCTTGGTCTCCTTGCTGGAGGAGTCGAACCAGTTGAGTACATCTAGCACAGCCTGTGGGTTCTTCTTCTGCTCCTGCTTGCTGATGTTGGAGCTCATAAGCAGGCGAGCCCACGCCTCCGGCATGCCCTGCGCACACACCCTGCTCAGCCCCCGCTCCCTCCCCGCCTCCAACACTTCAACACGACCCAACTGCGGGAGAATCCCGCACCTGACAATGGAAATGGTCTTAGGGAAATGGGTGAAGTAGGATGGACCATTTCATCTGAACCTCTTTTCAACTGCATTGTCTAACACGAATATTATTTTAAAAAATGTTACACCCGCACTGAATGCAAACAGTTATAAAAGAAAGTTCGACATATGAAGACCTTTGGAAGACAGGAGCAGTCAAATCTCTAAAAAAAAATTTCGTTATACATTGATCAGAAAAAGTATTTTGAAATTACCTATAGTAGAGAATATTTGAGACTCTTGTCTCAGATTAAAAAAGTCATTACGTTCCCGTAAAATTTGCCTGAATATTTTATTAAGAATTCCCGAGATAATGTGAAATTGGCGGAGAAGACCCCTTGACAAATTTTATTGAATACCATTCAAATACAAATGTCTGGCTAGAAGTGAATGGAACAAGAACTTCAGTTTTCATAATGCAATAGGTATTTGAACATGCTCATAAGTGCATCTTGTTTTGTTACCTAAAAAAGGAGGTGTAAGTGCCTTAGTACATCTTTTGTTGGTCAATCCACCTTACTGGGAAATACATTAATACTGTCACTTTCTCGTATATTTAGCACAGTATCTATACCATTGTAGAAATCACGACCGTTAATAAGTAGTAGGATAATGGATCACGGGATCGGTCAATTAATGAATTACACTAGTTTGCCAACGTTTCGGAATATTTTATTCCATCATCAGGGCTTACTAATACATATACTTGTGTTATGTTTGACCAGTATATGTATTAGTAAGCCCTGATGATGGAATAAAATATTCCGAAACGTTGGCAAACTAGTGTAATTCATTAATTGACCGATCCCGTGATCCATTATCCTACAGTATCTATATATAAATTAATAATGTTTACTGAAGAGCATTATCATAGAATTAGAAGAATTTTACCTTATTAATTTCCTTTTTTAATTTAATTGAATAATCATCAGTTAAATTAATCAATTCTTAATTTAAATCAAATAGAAAGTGCAAACTTATAATTCGCACTAACAGTTTGTAAAATTTAAAACACATACGTATTTACGCACCAACAAAACTATTTGAAGTTAACGCCAAGTCCAATTTAACCCATTAACTGCCATATTCTTTCAATTCAATTTTTTTTTAGTAGGATTTCTCAAATCCTACAAAACGAACACACATTAGAGATTAGCTTTTCATATTGCTCCTTCGTAATAGTAATGCCATGCGTGGTTCTCTCCCAATCTCCCCCTCTTTTGGAATTTCGCTGTATGCAGTTGCGATTTGCCATCACCTCCCCGAGGGTCCTTTGCGGACGGCACTTCTAATACGAATATTGAATGATCGATTAATTACATCTTAATGCTTGGTTTACAAACATTGCTTTGAATGGTCAAAAACTGTACCATAATGAAGCTGAACAATCATTACTTTCTTTGTAAAACAAGCTGTAGCTTACTAATGAGAGAATTACAGAACGGGAGAATAAAATAGTATTGAGATTCTAACAAATCCCGACTTAATCATAATGTAGCTTGTGAAGAAATAATCGAGCTTGACGACAATTGGAAATCGTTTTATAGATATGTACTACAAATAGTACCTAATTCTAGTGGCACTTTTAAATTACGATTTATTAATTGGCGTAAATATAAAAAAATGTGTTAGGTGAATATAGTTTAATAGATTTTAGGCTGCCCTCAAATCAATTAAACCTAGGTGTTTCAAAAGCATGCATTTGTAACAGTATTATATTGCGACTTGTGTCCTACTAAAACGCCTGGCATCTGTTGAAAAATCCTCCTCTCAACGAAGCGAGGGAGATTCCAAAAAACTTTCATTTTTGAACATTAAAAGGTTTTATTTAGAATGGCACTTATGTCACAGAAGTTACAATTACCATAGAAGTCTCTCTCTGCAAAACATTTAAAGCCGTTTTCAAAATTTAAAAAAAAGTCACGATCTATCTAAAAATTACTCCGAGGAAATACTCCTCGAAATGCGAATTAATGGAATGAATTAAAGATCTAATGTTGAAGGATAGATTGCATTCAGAAAGAAATCTAAAGCTTCGATAATGAAAGCGGAGACATAGTTTGAAAAAAAAATTGCAATTTTCTAAAAATCAGAGGCTTTTATGAAAAGCGAACCTGCGCCATTTTTATAAGTGTACCTCCCTCGTCACGGGTAAAAAATAAAAAATTAAATTGTTAATACGTAATATAACATGTAAATTGTTTTTAGAAAATTTTGAAATATGGTCTTTCACGTAAAATATCACGGCTCTTCTAAAATTACTTTAAAGAAACCATGAAAATGACACACTTCAAGAACTAATTATCCGACGGAATTCTTAAATTTCATGAATTTGAAACAAATACTATCACAATTATCATTGTCAGTATATTCGGAATGTTGTACGGTGTAACGTGAATGTTGTATCATGCTTATTACATATCCATCATTTCTCATTACCACTGATCACATTAATATGTCCAGGGACTCTATGTTGCTGAGAAACAGGTCACAACTGTCCCCGTAACAGTACCATTCTCAAACATTCCAGGGAGAGAATATTTACCAGTAAAGCCAATTTTTGTTAATGTCAGAAGCACTAATCTCCTTGCTTAGTGTTACGCCTCCGGCGGGTACTTTCATGTTAGAAAGTATAATTTGTGCTTTGTAAGTTCATAATAAAATAAAGTTTAAACGCGTTAGTTTCCTGGCTCGTTCATTTTCGGGTAAAGCAACTTACATAAATAACTATGGATTAAAACATTTCTTTAGTTTTTATTTCTTACACAATTATGTTTGATTAGCGTCAATCGGATGAATCAAGTAAATGCCGGAAAGGGATAATTGTAACTCACAAGAATTCACCAATGAATTCGTAGGTGCATTCAAACAATCAAGCACGCGTTTTCTTCTAAATGTCTTCCAGGATATCCTAGAGGGAATTGTGCCAATCATTTGTCTGCTCGAGAGACATCGAATAAGCTACTGATCACCTCAGATACCGTAACTCATCTACAAAAGTTTTAATTGCGTAAAAACAAAAAGTTTAAAAAACTCAGATAAAAAATTATTAGAAATTATTCTTATGGATGGATCCGCCAAAAATTATTATATCCCTATCAGGAAATCGAGACGCTTCGAATTATAGCTCGTTTGTGTCGATTGGTGGACCGGATGAGGTCTAATCCTAACGAACGCAATTTACTCGATGCCTACATCAGGAAAATTTGGCTATCATTATAGAAAATTAGAATACAAAGTTCCGTTGGATCCGCTGGAAGAAACAACTACAAATGTGTAATTTCCCTGTCGCATCGTCATCTGATAGATTTTACCATGTAAAATGTTACTATGTACTATGTTTTTACATAGTAAAAACTCAATATCAGATTATTTTCTATCGTTCTCCTCGTGCTTCAGCGCTGTATATACGTCGATTTATTTACAGAGTCCGTTGTTTTATCAGCTGTTACGGTGTCCTTCAATCGGGCGCTTAAACGTCACTACTGTAGGTGTCATCCAAGCTCCCAATTGGATGTCACAGTAACAGCTGATTTACGTCAACGGGCTCGTTTAAATCCAAGTATAGGATTCTTTGAGAATTCCACTATTGCACTTCCTTCGCATTTTACTTTCTCGCCTATTGCTTAGAGAGAAATTATTGTAAAACTGCAGGAAAGAAGGTGGATTTCTCGAAAGACAAACTCCTATTGCCGGGCCCTGTTAACGAAAAATTGGATAGATCTTGTTCCTAAACGAAGTAAATTACTTCCTGTAACACGTGTAGTCAGAATCCACTTTTGGTGAGTCCTTGATACCGAAAAATCGCTTGACGGCAAAACGTCTGTCCGTCTGCCTGTGAACAACGCTGGCGGCTAAACCGTCTGCAGAATTTTCATCAAAACTGATACTCCCTGATCAATTTGATCGGCCCCTTGAATCTAAAACGCATATTTTGATATTTGGGAGTATTTTACACGCAGCTTCAACATTGTACTTTTTTTCATATCTTTATTTTTCTCCTCTGACAGAGCAAAACACACAATAAGAAATGGCGTAGGTCGCATTTTTGTTGCACTCCTTGAATTTTCAAACATTACAAAAAACTTGTTCGGCGTCTTCCTACAACTACAATAATGAAGATATTTTTCCCCTTCAAATCTCTACATCAAAAACCTATTTTCAAATAAGGTCGCGTTGAATTTTTTGAAAATATGAATAGGTTTTGCGATATTCTGCTTGACAAACAGGCAACCTCTGAACTAGAATTTCCGGAACTACTTTTGGTAGAATCTTTTAGGTGTTATTTAGTTATTTAGGAGTTATTTAATTAGTTCATTAGTAATAGTTATTTATCAGTAGTTATTTAATAACCATTCACGCGGCTTTGCCAAAGTGGACGATGCGTCATGGCTGTTTGAAATTATCGGAATAACTTTATTGTTCGGGGACATGAAAGGGATAGGGATAAGATAAGGAGGTTTTATTTACTTAACGTTAGTGTTACAATGTCTTTAAGTTCAATAGAATGGAACTTTGAACTATATTGAAGTCGGAAAGAATATTATATACAAGCATAAGATGGGCATTACGTAATGACACCATAGTCTCGTACTATTTATGCATTCTTAGGGCGATATATTGAATGGACGTCAGCTCTGGTTGTTTAATTTATATGTGAACTTATTCATGTTTGTCTGTATAATGTGATGCAAATTTTGAAACAGTTGATATTTTTGCTTGTTTCTTTTGTAGAATTAAGAGAACGCTTCTGCTCCTGAGTATCGAAATAATTGCAGTTATGTACCGCAGGCTCTTCGTTTGAATTTGTTTGGACTTTTTCAAGTAGGCTGAAGCAAGGGCAGAAATTGCAACAGGAAAAGAAGTTGAATGAACAGTGAATTTGAAAGAATTATGAATGCTAAAAAATTAACAATTTTGGGTTCAATTCATTTATACAGATGGTTCATTTTATGTTTGACAGAACTGAGAAACCCAGAAATCTTGGTATTTTAATTTAAGTCAATATCGATTCTCGACATCTCAAGAGATCAATGTTTAACGCACGAAGATATCGAATGTAGAGAGTACCACGTATTCCATACGAATGTAATTTTGAAAACAAAATGGTATGTGGTGGATTAAAAAATTCTTCGAAATTTATACAAATATGTCAAGACATTAACTTTGAACAATTGAAGAAGCGACATTTTTGACAATAGTTTATTCCCAACTGAGTACGCAATTATTTAAAATGGAAAATTGCTTGAAACAGTCTTCCTTTTCGTTTATTATGATTTTCTATTACGAAACAAATTAAAATGTCTGATATCCCACTAATTACTCCATTTTTATAAATAATATGACTATCATCAGCAATGGGAACTGTACTTCCGCTCTTAATGCAAGAGGTCAAATCGTTTATGAATAGAAGAGAACAGGGTCGAAAATCACACCCCGCGGGATCACATACTCAAATGGCAATGAATTAGAAAGATCAGTCGATGACCCCTCATTCCAGTAAGGTATTTCTCCTCTCTGAGATCGATGTTTAAACACGAAGGTAGTATCTAACGTAGAAATAATATCGCGTATTCCATACGAATGTAATTTTGAAAGCAAAATGGTATACGGTGAATGACAATTACGAAATCCAGGTTTATAGCCGAAAGTGTTTTGTTTTTACTGAGAAAAAGTTCCGTTCGTGTATGGAAGAGCCTCTGCAATATTTTTGAAAAACTTATCACAGCCATTGGACCATTTGTCGCATTGTTTCTTCCATGAAATTGCATGTTGCTTATTATAAACATGATTATCGTTACTCTAAGCGTGACAAAATACGAATAACATGCAAGTGAAATACTGAAAACGAGAGGGGGACGATTCCGGGAGAAAAATGTCACCGTACAAGTGCTCACCCACTCAGTGCTCCTAGAGCAAATTCGACATTTCCCTACTTGGAAATCTCATGAAAATGCGTTCTCATTGTAAGAGAATTTAACTGATTTGTTCCAGCAATGAAGTAAATGACTACTCCTCATCGACATACGATCTAGAACCCTGCTGTTGATTTCGAGTTTCCAACTTCAGTCCCTTGTTGTTAGACATGCAATTTAGCCTACTTCACTCAACCCGCAATGAGTGGTATCATTTGGTTTCGTTTGCACTCTGATATGCACAGCCCGGAACCCAGTGGTGCTAACACGCAAGAGGTCCTAACTGTTCGCATACCCCTGCCAAGGTTGCTGCCCCTTAGAAATTGAAGGCTAGAATTGCAGCGCGAAAACTTCCACCCTCCACCCAAGTAATTTAGAAGAAAAGTATTGGATTGGGGGAGGATTGAGGAAAAAAATCATTTGAGGTCCAGATTACGGTAGTGAAATCCGTTTTGAGGGTTCCCGAGGTGAAACTAGTGGTGCTCAACAGCACACACGTTCTCGCATTGTTTCTAAATTTGCAATTTTTGAAAATTTAGCGAGTTCAACGAAAATGAAACCTGTGTCATTCTTTTTGCTTCTTGTTCTAATCCATGGAAAAAATCGAAGAAAAACATGGAGTTGTTTTTGAGAATTTTTTTTAATAGATGGACTCCCACTGACTGATACTTTGACCGTCTGTCTAACTATATCTTTCTATCCGGATGGCTGGCTGTGTAAGTCGAGAATATTAGAAGCTTCGAATATTTACTTTTGTTCAAAATGTTCGTACTTTCTGCATAATTTTGTCAAATCGTGACAATTTTCTCAAACACGTAACCACGATTTTCTCAAAAACGTCTCCATTAAAAAAAAACGTTTTGTTCAGATAGAGCACAATGTTTTAAATATTGTGTCATAAGCGCAATTATAAAAGATTTTGACTTCAAAATGTTTACATATACATTTTTTAAACATTTAGCAGGTCAATAAAACGTAAATTACAGTTTTATTGTGGACGCAAATTAATCAAATGACCTCTTATGACTTTTCTCGAAATAATCAAAAGTTCTTTAGAGTAAACCAGCTCAAAATGGCTAATTTTGAGTAATGTTCCAACTACATTTCCTCAAAACTCTTCAAACTGTTTCCTGGAAATGTTCATATGAAAAAAATCTATTGGTCTTCTGTAAGCCTGAGAACTATTGGGAGACCGAAAAATGAGAAAATGAAAAATGTTCGCTTTTAGAAAAGAAAGAAAATCAATAATATGACTATATAAGAAATAAAACTAAACCACAATCTTAATTGAGAACGTATCTAAATATTATATTCTACAAAATGTTTGGAAGGTTATTTCTGAGAGTTTCGTTTTTAATTAATGCAATGAAACAACATTTTAAAGCTTAAGAAACTTACGAACATTTTACAAGACGAAAGGTTTCGGTTCATGTTCGTCGGGGGCTTTGTTTTTCTAATTTGCCTTCTCCGCTCCGGAAGCAATACGAAGAACATGAATATTTCATCATTTTCTTATAAAATCACTCGAGTGTTGTCCGATTTAAATGAATTTATAAAATTTCTTTTCTTCCGTAACTTGAATAGTCACGCTAATTTGATTCGCTTAACTGTCATTATTCAACTTAGAACTTTTAATGAGTTCTAATTAAAAACCGAACATCGGTGAAAATATTCTTCGTGGATTCTTCTAGCACGATAACTAACATTAGCCCATCTTATAGACAACCCTAAATATTAATTTGACCGAAATACAGCTTTTCTGATTCAGGTAGTTTTCGCACTAACAAATACAGTTACGCATTCGTGAAACAAGCGAGAGCTCAATCAAAACTGGAAAGCAGCCAGAAGTCTGCGCTGCAACAAGCATCACTTAGTCTGCAAGTCGCTAGTTCCACAGGTTCACAGTGCTTGGCTAATAGTAAGCGTCTTTACGGGCATTCAAGGCAATCGGTAAGTTGTCTAGTCTATCTCGCAAACTTCAGATCGACTACTGAAACACATTTTTACACAGCACTAGCAGAAAAGCAATTAAAAATTAAATAAACCAGCCATTCCCATTAGATTTCCTCAATAACTCAAACTTAAATTATTTTACTTTACAATGGAAGAATTTATGATAACGTACGATAATACATAAATTATCTTACTTCACAAGTCACTATAACAAACAGTTCATAAAATTGAAATAAATCACAAAATCTATAAAAAAATTAATATGAATATTAAACAATTGGCAATTAAAATAAATCTTCCAAGTTGAACGCGGCTGATTCTTTGCAAAAATCTCTCAAAAAGTGTACAACAATGAAAAGCGCGATAGACTTTGTAGGATTTCTGTGCTTCCCTCGAAAGATGTGCAATTGGCGAAAAACGTGAGTGCCGTTTTACTATTTGACTCTTAATTTCCTGCGATCACATGTAAATGCGCTGTCTGAATCGGTAAAAAAATTCTCACAACTTTGTCAGAGAAACACAAAAGGCTGGACTGGACTGGCCGGCAGGGTTTAGTAAAAGAAACTCAACTGTAATTTGCCACAAACATTGGTGGATTAACCAATAGGCAGCACTAGGAGATTGACTGGGCTCCCCGACGTGCAGGGGCCCCAATGATTTTTTTAATAAAACTTTTTGTAATAATTCAATGAGCCACTTTATTTTTGTAGCCATCAATTAATTTTCAAGGCATTTTCAGCCACGCAATGCAACTATAAAATTCAATGACAGCATATAACGAAAGTGAAAACTGAGTACAATATTAATCGTGAAAACTATATTCTTTTATTATTGAACACAGTTCCTTTTTTGTTTATACGTTTTCCGTCTCTTAAAAATGTAATATATCAATGTAATAATATAAAAATGTAATAAATCTTATACCCACATTTTTAAGGTATGTTAATGTACACATTCATAATGCTTATTCTAATAACATAATATAGTAAGGTATCGATATCTTCAAATATCCTATTAATTTTCTGAGTGTTTTAAATCACATCGCAAGATATAGAAGATCTACGATATTTTAAAATAAGAAAAGAAAATCATGAGCGCGCTCCGAACGCTCGGAAAGATGGGACGGTCAAATTTTACAATCGCCTAGGGCCCCACTGGGTATTAATCTGCCACTGGTCATCATCAGAGAGCAGTACGCTTCAATCGCGTTAAAATCCCAATAAAAAGGAGGTTGACAGTTTTTAAGAACTTACAAGATTTGCAAGGAAAACATTATTTTGATGTTGAACATCGATGAACCGAATACCACAACACATTGGTGAGAAGGGTCCTCGAGCCATTACTCATTCAGCTAATGCCGAATGATGTTAAATCTGCCACTGAATACTGCTGGTTTGTTCGATAAATTCTGCTCAAGAGTTGTCGAAATTGATAAAAGAATTTCTGAGTTATGTGCTACTGGGCATTTTCCTTTAGACTTCAATCTTTACAGTTCATGACTTCGTTACGAGGAAGTCACGAGAGAGCATGAATCAGAATCGCCCTTATCTTTGCAATCACCTCGACCAATAACGGTAGCAGCAGAAAACCAGCACCACGACTCTGCTGTTTCGGTGTCTACCGCTGAGCCTGATCGCCAAATTTCGTCAACTAAGTGAATCTTCCTGGGTTATTTTCGTAAATATTTGAAATAATCTTCTTAAGTCCTAAATTAGTGTTGCAGATTGGTCGCCGCGGGACCGGATATCAGATAACACTAATTTTGACGTTTCGCCAAACAGAAAAACTTGCGGGGCTGCAACAGCATATAATTTCTTGAATTATTGGTAACAATTACGTAATAGTATAATTAAAACTACAAAGTTCACGCCATTGAATGTTTTCGTAAATTGACGTATTTATTAGAAACTTAAAATCTGTCTCATGACAAAATGTTGCATCTGAGATAAAACTGTTCAGCATATAATACGTTTTTTAGAAGTTTGAGACATAAAAATGTATTTATTTGGAGATCTTTTTCCTAAAAGAAGGCATTTATTTTAAAGTAAACATTATTCAGTATTAAGTTCAAACACGCGTACACAAAAACAATCAGTGCTGGAAAGTTACATTTATTGAGGTAACAAGTAAATATAGAATGACCTTTGGAAATTCGTGTTAGATGACAAAAACACGTCCACTTTGACGCAATTTACAATTTACGCGACGTTAGACAAATGTATAATCGTTTTGCTAAAACAAAGAAGGAACTGAAAGTTCGTGCATCTACACAGTCAAAAACGTTTTCCTCGATATGCTCATATTACCTCGTTCTACACCATAATTTGACATGATTATTGAAGTATGTGGATTTTCTAGTCTCTGCAACCAGCCTTCAGTGAATGGTGAAATTAGACGTGAGATATTATGAGAGTAGCATTGTACACACTATCATTGTTCTTTCAGTAGGATTTGGTTGAAATGTCACACTTATGTCGGAGGGAGGTCAACTGCGAGAAAGAGGGAACTATGATTTACAACTCTCTACAGTTTTCATTTTGCATTTTATTTTATGCTGTTCCGTAAACTGGGTAGGATTATCTAACACCGACAATTAAAAAAAAACTAGTCGTGCTGCAAGAGTAGCCTACGTACTTTCTAGCATTATTTGTAACGACGACTTATTATTACAATACTACTTGACAATATTACATTTGTCTAATTTTTCAAAAATTAAAAGGTTACTTCAAAAATAACGTTTAAGTCATGTCACTTAGTGCATTTAGCTTTATTCATTCCAATAGTTTTAGTGAAAACAAATTGGGGCAGGTTTTGAGAAATTTTGAACATATTTTAAATTCCCTTTATTTCACGAAAAATAACGCGAAAACTATACGTGGATTTTGAAAAACTTGTACATAACTTTATTTAAAGTTATAATTTTGAAGAACAGATTAAATTGAGAAAAAATATTTATCTTTAATGCTCTTTGTAGTTAAGTGAAAACGCCGAAAAAATGTAAGTTTCGCAACATTCTCAAATTCGGACAATTCAACGAAAATCGGACCAATGCCTTTTATGAGTGTACATTACTCTGAGACAGAAATTAAAAGAAACAATTGTAGCCATTTCTGAGAAAAATTTGAAAATGTCGTTGGAGCTTATTGTAACGTACCCCCCCTCCCCCCCCCCACACAAACAAAACCAACAAAATATTCGTTTCCAATCAAAGGGCCACGACATCAGCCAAATCGATCGAGGATTAGCAATATTGGTGAAAATCTTGCCAGTGATTTAGCCGCTAGTGTTGTTCACAAATGGGCGGGCGGACAGGTAGGTAGACGTAAAGACGCGCAGATTAACATTTTGCCGCAACAATTTTTCGATGTCAAGGTCCCACAAAGCGTGACCAACGACTCCTCATGGCAGAGGAAGTAATTTTCTACATATTAGAACAATTATTCATTTTTCGGTATCAGGTACCTCCAATGTGACTTTTTCTGCCCCCAAACCGGCGTTTTTCGCCGCAGCAATATTTAACTTTATACTACGTAAGTAACATAATGAAAGTAAAACAGAAAACTTAGAAAATCCTGACAGTGAAACTGCTAATTATGAAAAACCATATAATATATTAACTTGTGGGACTCTGAATCCCCAAGATTGAAATAAAGGGTCAAGAAGGATACGATCGACTATTCCTGGAGAATACATATCGCACAATAAATACAATTAATTTTACATAGTATTTGTATAAAAATTTGTCGTTTATACTGTTCTCGTCTCGTTGGCTATTTGTAAACATTTTGGAAGAATAGTAATTACTTTTGTGTACTTTTCTACAAGAAACACTTCACTATACATCATGCACTGAGGGAAAAACATTCATTTTCATTGACGATCAAGTAACCAACTCGTCAACTACCAAGATTTTGCACAGCCACGTCTACTTGTATGTAGGAAAACTAGACTAGAATCTTAATAAACATCCGTGTATACAGGTCACAAAGTAGAGTCGTACTCAAGGTCTAGATCTAAAGACGTTTTATGGGCATGCTAGACTTACATACACGACTATACATTGTCAAGCTTCCTTGCTTTTAATTACATAATAAAATTCATGTTTCAACAATCAATCATTTTGCGTGACTATGTATTAGTCTGGTATTTCGACTTCAGAGGTAAAATAAAATGTTACAAGTTAAAACTCCTCAAAAATGAAGATATTTAGAACAATGTTTTGCACACTTCCCTTTCAAACATGTTTTGAAATATAAAGTGGTTTATCTCATTCTATATAACAGTTCATGGCCACGATGTAAAGGGTAAAAGAAATAAATAAAACCAAATTGCGGATGTTGGATGCAAAATTGCGGTCTGAGGATGGAAAATTGTATGAAATAGTTTTTCACAATACTTTTACAGATTAGTTATTTGGGATTCGATACATTTTATTACTTTTCCTTCCAATACTATAGAATAAGAAGGAATAATATTGGAATCACCCCAACAATACACCCTCGAATTTTCGGTCACCAAATCCGTGTTTAAGATTCTTCTGGTCTCTATCTTCGCACTCACATCAGGATGAAGATCTATCAGTGCTTTTTCCAAAGACGGTTAAGATTGGTGCAAGTGGCGAGGAGATGCGCACAAGTTGGGACCACAAAATCGGGATGTCAGTATGGACCACCACCATCACCACCACCACCACCACAGACCACAGACCACTTTAACATCTTGGGAATAGCATTAACATAGCTTGCTCCTGACGAACATTGTATGTTAGAGTTTAAAAGCTAAGTTACGCATGACGCACACACATCCAGTCATCCACCTAGAGATTAAAGTAAAAACAATTTTTCCCTTCTCAGAGACCCTTAAACTGAATTTCACCTCCGAAATCTCGCCCTTGAATTTTTGGACCGCTTCAAATAATTTTCCATAATACTGCATATAGCCGAGAAACAGATATACACCGAGTGTTCCACGAACTACGGGCCCCCTTCATAGCCTCTAAATAGTTCACAATATCGAATTACAGTTATCGCCCAACAGTGTGGAATCGTGGGCAAGTAAAATGTCGTAAGGGCAACGTTTGTAATATTTTCAGTTTTCGAGAAATTAAATCTTTTATTTTTTAACTATGTACATTTCTTAATAACAACGGATAGCTCATAAAAAGCTGCAATACAATGATGTATCATCCGTTAATGTTTTTATAGTAATTTGAGTAAAAAAATATACTTTATCATATTTTATTTTAAATTAAACAGACAATAGTTCCTGTAGAGCTCTTACAACTGTCGCCATTGGGGAAAGTGGCCTTTGCGTTGTCGAGACTGTTGTGGGGAGGGGGGAGACTGAGAGGGGTGGCCGTAAGGGTTAGAGGCGCAAATTCAACAATGGTCTTGACACGAAACACACACGAATTAATATCAATATTAACGATCAAAATTAGTTTTTTTATTGATTCATCAGAATTAAAATTTTATTCCATACTGACTAAAACATTAAAGTATAGATACAGCGTCATAGCATTTTGCGAGAAAATCGCCCAGTCCATCTTGGAGCAAATCTACGTCATCAACTACTATAAAGGAATGGAGTTGATAGACTATCGTACGGTGAATCGCGCGACAGACCACACGCAAGGCCGTAACAGTTTAAAGAAGGCTTTCCCGTAGCCCTCGACAAGACGAACAGAGGTGCGCTCAGCAGCCGCCCGTCCGCCAGCGCGGAGGGCCCAGGGCGCTGCAAAAAGGTGGCGGGGCGGGGGCGGGCGGCACCCGAGCTGAAACGGGAGCCGGAGGCGCGGGGGCGGCAGCGGAGACGGCGGCGGAAGCAATGATAGCGAAGGCACGCGGCAGCGGCGGCGGCGCGCGCGTCTCCGGGGTCCGGAAGCGCTGAGCGCCCGCCGCCCGCCCGTCGCCGCAACAGCCACCTACGCTGTAGTTTTTCTAACGTGGCGGCTGAGGGTAGCCATCTCCACGATGGAATTCGGCACGACCTTTAGTCATTCTCAGTCCTGCCGCTAGAGTCGCTTGATCAGCAGCACTGCTTGATGCGGTCGCGATCATGCGACATCTTACGGCAGGACTGAGAATGACTCAAAAGGTCGTGCCGAATTCCATCTTGGAGATTCTCCCTCAGCCGCCACGTTAGGAAATCCCAAGTATAGCCTCCTTGCTCCTCGAGCACTCACGCCATCGGGTCGCCCCGCACCGTGGCTGTTTCACGTCGCCCGTTGGCCGATTAGGAATGCAATGATGCGCACCAAAAGCACGCACCAAAAAAAAAAAAAAAAAAAAAAAAAAAAGTTCATCAGGATACTGAGTTGCGTCGTATGACACCTCATTTGTCTCCATTGATGGACTGGAAGAGGTCAAACCATTAGTAATGGACCGACGAACGCACGGACAATAGTTACTCGATTACTATACAAGGATACAGCCAATGTTGGAAGTCATTGAAGTGCAAAATTGGAGTTTAATTTTAATTTATTTTAGTTCTTTAAATATACAATTTTGAAAATGTGTTTTATATAATACCTATTATGTATGCAGTAAGTGTACATTTAAACCACTCACTTGAAAATTTTGCACCAATACTTTTAAGTGGTCAAAAATAATATAGAGGATGCGATTGAAAATGTTACTCTAAAATAAGTTTTTCTTTCAAAAAAATTGGTTTCATGCAATTCGCAATGCGGCAATTCAGTGGCGTTTCGTTGCCAGACGTTTCGGGCGATGTGGGGGGGGGGGTGGCTGCGCTGGGCAGGGCAGGGCGGAAGAGCACGGTAGGAAAGGGGGGGGAGGCGAAGAGGTCGGTGATTTTTTAATACACGATTACGATTATCCGAGCAAAGCCGGGTTATTTCAGAAAGTCACAACTGTCGCTTTCCATTGAATGTCACTTCCAACCAGCGTCTCGGAGCGCTCGCAGAATAAACACATTTATCAGGACGTGATACTAGAGGATTTCAGATAAAGTTATTCGAGGAACTACCTTAACGTCAAACATGTCGTGCATAAGGAGAGGTTTATCAGGATATTCAATACATCTGCCTTTAGTTCTGAAAAAATTTATTTTTTGTAATTGAAATAAGGGCTTTGCATACGCGTGAAACGGACAAAAATGTTAAGGAGAGGGCGAAAAATTTGCATTTGAGTTAAGAATAATTTATTTTATAATTGAGATTTTATAATACCACTACGAAAACGAAACAGAATTAGATAATATGACATTACTCAGAAAACAAAATATCACGTTTACGACATGAGATTTTTGTCTAGACATCCTTCAAACATCTTTTTTTTTTTATAAAATATATGAAATTATGCCGGAAAGTTGTGACTATCCAAAAATGTTAATGACATCAATCCTTCCTCCAGAGAACAAAAACTACTTATACAGGATCAGGTTCATCCGTTGAATGTCAAATTCTAGCCCCAAGCCTATTACCAATGGAGTAATTGAAGTATTCTGTCGGGAAAGTTTGTTGATCCAATTTATCAAATATCTTATCCTAGTGTGTAAATCCCCAGTGTTTAAAATAGCGTGTCAATTCTCAAAAGTTTGTTTTATTTTACACTGGTGATGAAATATTCCGTCCTCTCAGTTCCACATCATATGATACTTAATACTACCTTCAAAGGCTGAAATATTTTCAGAAGTTGGTGACTGAAAAATGATATTCGTTCGTTTCCAATATCTGTATGAGTTATTATCACAAAAGTCGTTGAAAAGTACTACCTATTTTAAATGAACTTGCATTATCAAGTAAAATTAGGTGTGCAGAATTATAGACAAAAGAGTATATACAAAAGAAAACAGTGCGCAGTTTCTTCCCTGCTATACATTTGTAGAGAGAAAGTTCATCTTTGAAAAGTACCAGGTGCTATTATACTATTTTAAAAAAATAAATCAAAAATAATGAAGAAACCCGGCCACCGCGACAAACCTTTCACGAAGCAAGCCCCGTAAAAACTAGTCGTGCTAAAACAACACTATTTTCACGCAAAATTACGCGAAAACTACTCAAGTTTTCGAAAAATTGAACATGACTTTATATCAAAATTATCTTTAAGGAACAGACTTCATTAAGGGAAAAAATCTCTTTCTTTAATATTTCAGTTGTAGGAAGACTACGAACAAATTTTTAACTTTTGTAAATTTCGAAAAATCAGGGTTTTCAACGAACACAAGACCTGCACCATTCTCTTAAGCGTCCTTTACGCTATCCGCGGACAAAATCAAATCAAAACATTTGGAGCCATTTTTGAGAAATTTTTGCAAATGCTGAGGTTTCATGTAAACTACTCTCAAAAACAAAAATATTTTAAAGTCTCAAAGTCTCGAGTTCGTCCAAATCGATCGGGGAATATCAAGTGTGAAGAAAATCAGCGAAACGGTTTAGCCGTTAACGTTTAATCACATACGGACATACTGACAGACGTTTTGCCATCAATTGATTTTTCGGTACGAAGGATCTACAAAACACGGATTCTGGTTACATCATGTGTTAGAGGAAGTAATTTACTACATATAGGAACAGGATTTATCCACTTTTACATTACCATTCATTTCATTGCTTTTCATAGTTGTGTATGAGTTTGTGGGTTAATGAATAAAATATGAATTAAATATGGGTCTTAAATTAATATTTGGATACATAAAATAGAGGCCTTTGGGGCCCTGGGAAAAATTTACCTAACCTTCGTTCAAACAAGCCTCGTTTATACATTAACACATAATATCGATAAATACTATAGATCATTTTTTCTACATTGAATTTACTGCATAAAAACTTGATAAAAATAAATTAAAAAACATTAGTCGTCGAGAATATTACACATCAATTGCAATTCACTAGTGTGTGATCAATCCCGTTTAATTGCTCGTCGAGGGCGGATTCCATCTCCGCGAAAGTGTACATTTACGAGGGAAACAAAATAGCGAAGTTTTCACTGGAGTTGACAACGTCGCAATACCGAGGGTGAAGACGAAAACGTCTTCGCGGGGGCGGCGGCGGTGGCGTCTGGGTGCTACGAGAATAGCGCGAGGAGCAGGAGGGCCGGCCGGGCAGGAAGGAAGGGCGTCGCGACACGGCGGCGGCGGCAAACAGGTGGAAGAGCGGGAGGCACGCGACCAGCCACGCGAAGGGCGCGCGTGCTGAGATCACTGACAAATGCACAGCGTCGAGCGTCGCGGGGTCTTCAGGGGCAGACGGATGCTCGCAGTAGCCGTCCACGCCCTCCGAGCAAACAGCACAGCGGTCGTGCTGCTATGGCCGGGTCGTACAGCCGAAAGACCCTGCTGCACATTTTTATCGTCGTCTCAACGGCTTCCGTAACGTTCATCAACGATGTCTTAAGTAAGACTACATTCGAGAATCGTGGTCGAAGAAATCCCATTGCTTAAATTACATAATTAATATATTCCCTTTCCTCAATTACTAATACTCCCACATCTGAACGAATATATTCACGATCTTCATTTTTCTGCCACAAATGCATGTATCACAACAATGTGCATTATTTGGATTTACTAAATTATTTTAAAGCTTTGACAAAGTACATCGCTCAGGGTTTCAATCTTTATCAGCGAAAAGGAATGGCCGTCAATGCACAAATAGTTAATATAGTAGTACAAATTATTTACGAATGCTTAATTCTAATTCATTTTCTTTTCAAAATACTGTACTGTTATATCGACATTCCACAACCTAACAGAGGAAAGAAAAGACACTATTAACGGCCGGCGTCCGTTAATGACAATGGAAACCAAAGATGAAGTATGAGTAATTGAGTACACTTGTTCCAAGAAATGGTATTTCTTTTGTGTATGATTGTATCATATAAGCAAATGATAATTTGAATAGTATTGGATCGGTAACACAAATAACATATTCGGTTGGTTATTTGCTATTGATCGTCCTAAAGACGTTCGTGACTCCAAGAGGCAGGGCGTTTCTGGACAGGCGGTCCTCTGCCGTGCTGCTGAAACAGTTGCCATCCGCCTCAAGTCCTCGACAGAAGAGTCACCCCGCCCGCCGTCTTGCCTCCTCGGATCCGGGCGGCGGCAGGCGGGAGGCGCCGCGGCTCCGTCTCCGCTTCCCAGGCGAAACCCGAACCGCCCCGCCCCGCCCTCGCAGGGAGACCGCGGCTGCGGCTCCGGCGCCCACCGACGCAGACCCAGCCCCGCTCCGCCCCGCAATGGTTTACGACACACTTGCATTCAAAACTCGGAAATTTCAATCATTGCGTTGCTCCAACCTCATCAGCGAAGATTGGTGGATTGTTTCCGAACTGCCTTGCCTGCCTTAGAATCCCGGGCCGGCCAAATATTTGGCGGGTTGGAAACGCTATTGTGGATTCAGCGAGTATTAAAACATTATGTAATATTTACAAATAAAGTGAGGAAGAGTGCGCTGATGTAGCACCACTAATTTCCTATGCAATTATTATTTAAACCGATGGATACAAATTTAATTTCACTTTTTGAAAATTATATTCGAATAATTTGTATTTGGAATTTTGTTGATGTCAAAGACAATTCTTAATTGTCATTAAATTTGTGTCTCACTAATACGTTTCAAAAAGATGAAATTAGCGATAAATTCGGGACAAAACTTCCCTTGACCAAAAATGGTAATACTTGTTACAGGAAATCAATGAAAATCACGCGATCTTACTCAGTATTAATACAAACAAATATCAAAAGTAAAACACATTAATAAAATCTCTAAATAACACTGACTCCTTATGCATTAATGAATGTACTCTAAGTTAGGTTTTTTGGGGAATACTTCTTTCGCTTCTTGTATTAACACAAATTAGGATACATTCGACTCTGAAAAACATTTCACTCTTGGTAGTACCTCTTTATAAGCTTTCACAGGTGCAATATCAAATGCACCGCTTAACCCTACAGCTCTCACCGCATTAACGTATCAAGAGACGCACACTATCGAACTAAACACACTATCGAATTAAAAAAATATCTATTATGAACGACAAAATCAACCCTGAATAATATGTACGGCGAATGTAGTTTCGAATGTGATCTTTTACATAACTATCCAAACTAACCAACTGAATGGTTTTCTGCACAAAGCTCATCTCAAAGGAAAAACCGAGACCGTTGCTGCACAGCCGGAAAACAAAACATTCGGCTAGTAGAACTTCCTGAGAGATAAAACGGCTAATCTATACAGTAGTGACACATACTGGCACTTCAGGATACAATTTCTCACAGCATCGTTTTCGCGGAATTGCTTTAAATTCCATTTGTGATTGCGCATCCCTCCCACCCAAATGCCGTCTGTAGTTCCACATGCAGCACCGGGGTGAATCAATGTGGAATTGCAGCGGATGAAAACTTGGGGCAAAGGCGCCCGTTTCTACCACATTGTCAGAAATGTCCGCATTACTTCCAAGAACCGTACATTACAGTAATTATCATGAACCCGCATTAAATTTAATGTACACATGTACATTAGGATGCACGAGTCAATGCTTTATGGTTCATATCAAGAAGGAATGAATGAATGATCTTGATGGACTGGTGATTATGAATGCATGAGATGAATGATGATAAGCAGGGGAAGAGGCAGGAGGCGGGAGAACCTCCGCATTAAATCTACAATAATTTTAACTTGTGCATTAAATTGAATGTACAAATGTATTAAGCTCTTGTTAATGTACAAGGTTACATTACAATGTTTCATGTACGTACATTAATCTGCATTGAATTAAATGACATTTCTGACCGACTCCGCGAATCCATGTACTACTGTAAACATGGGCCGCACTTTGCGAGAAGCACACGCGGGGTTGTGTCGCTCAAAAGAAATCAAGATACATTAAGAGAAAAGATACCGAATCGGAAGATTAGTGGTGCTACAGAATAGTACAGACTTTCTCATAGTAGTTTCCTAATCTCTTTAGTTTAAGCTAGCTTTTCCGATACTGCTCTTCCTCCTCTTCGTAGCTGCTACCTATCGGCACCTAAATGATATTTTTTTTAAATTTTCATTTTTCATCTCTTAATAGTAGAATTGAATATGACTTTAAGAATATTACAAAGGAGTAAAAAGAGCTATTTCCAAATTTTCATCGAAAAAATTGGAAGCCGTTTTTGAAAAAAAACGTCTTTTGAGTGTTTCTGAAAACTTGCAATGACGTAATTTTCCGAAAAAAATCTAAAAAAAAAAGCACTTGCACTCACAAATACAAAAATGTATTTAAATGACAATAATGTAATTCTAGCGTACCCGTGCGAGAACTCTCGCGTGTTAAACCCCACCCTCTTCCCCTATATTTCCATTTCTATACTAAGCCTGGATTATCTTTTTCTTCAAGACCCTCTTATCATCCGCCATTTGGTCTATGTGTCTCCTTGTAATTGATAACAATACAATACATCCTTGTCAATACAAACTATTCTTATTTAACGTTATTATTGAGCAGAGAGGTACACCTGTGAAATTCAGTCGCGTAGAATATCAAGTAATTTATCATACAGTTGCAGATTCGAAAATGTAATAGAACGTGTAAAAATATCTCATCCTATAGATTACTGTGTGATGAACGTTTCTTTGAGACCTTTGGACTCAAACTTTTAGTTTTTAAGGCCCTAAAACGCATCATTTAGGAGTTATTTCACAATATAGATTAACATATGCGGTCGTGTGTTGCGAGTTGCGTTTCCAATAACCATTTAGATGTGTTTTTTTTCAAACAAATCCTTCATATTTTTAAAGTGACAGTGCAATTCGTCACGTCTCCGTGCAATTCTCTTTCCTTAGAGACCTCATTTATAACGATTGGTGGCCCGTGAAAGCCGCAAAAAGTATATATACTACTCAAATAATTTAGGAAACGATTAACATTGATGTAATAACAGGCATTTAAAAAATACATTTGTGTATTTTTTAAATCAAAAGAACTTATCAAAATGGTATTTTTGTCGTGTTATTCATTGCCTTTAGCACAATCCGTTCAAAAGGTTCAAAGAAAAAATTTGGATCCGTTTTTTAGATGAAATTATAATTTTTAAAATTTCCTTCATTTTACGCAAAATTACACGAAACTCATATTTACAACAAATGTATACAATCTCATTTGAAAATATAATTTTGAATAACTTATTTCATTCAGAAAATCATCTCCATCTTCAATTTTGTTGTTAGAGGAAGACGCCGTAAAAGTTTAAACTGCTGCAATTTTCGAAAATTCAAAGAAATGGGACCAGCGCAATTTTTATAAACATACTTTGCTTTATCTGAGAAAAAATGTTGCGATTTTTTTAATTTTGAAAATGATCTTGATGATTGATGTAAAGTACCTCCAAAAATCAAAATATCCGTTTCAAATCCAAAGGGCTGTGATATCGGCCGGATCGTTTAAAATATATTAATTTTGGTTAAAATCTTGTTTTCAGCTTAGCCGCTAGCGTTATTTACAGACATTTTATAAACAAATTTTTCGGTATCAAGAACACACAAATAGTATATTTCGACTACGTAACGTGTTAGAGGAAGAAATTTACTACGTACAGGAATACGAATTTTCCACTATTTCTTTTCCGCATAACGAGTTTTTTTGTCAAAAGATCGCCGGTTTTTGCTACAGCATTACAATACATTCCCCATAGTACGTAAGTAGTATGCGAGAAAGTAAAAAAGTATCTAAAGAGATGAGTAGGAAAAATCACCAAACCTGAAAATATACGTATACTATCCACAGTCAATTATTCTATATTTTTATAAATGTTTTGTAATTGTCACTACTCTGACACTTTTGTCTGTCAAATACGACAGAAGGTTTGTTCCCCTCAGTGAATGTTGCTGTTACTGTGTAACTGTACTGAGTAAATTGTTCAGAACATAAGTTGCCCCGACCCGAATGAAGCCTCGTTATTTATATCAGTGGCTCTCACAATTTTCAATCGTGACAATCAAATATCTTGTACACGGGTAATATACGGGCCTAAGAACCATTTCGAAGCATCGGCTGGCTCGATAACTCAGTGGACAGAGCAAATGAACGTAACCGGGAGAGCCGGTTCGATTCCGATCGGAGTAACTTACGCTTTGAACAAGTTATTAATTTAAAATTGTTGCACAGTAATGGACATCAATTGCTGAGCGAAAAATGTAAGGTTGTATCAGACATACGGTCACAGAGTGATAAGTAAAAACAAAAGGGTAGTATGCGAGTCCAAGATCCATTTGGAAACTAGTTGCCTCAATATCTCAGCAGTCATGACAAATGGACGTAAACCATTTGCCATGACTACGCCAGCGTAAACGTGAAGGAATCGACTCACTACGACGAAAATGTGGAGAACGACAACGCGAACCCACGAACGAAATGGGACCTGTAACCTACGAGTATAATACGAGTACCTTAGGACCCACTTGGCGTTTTGCTGCACGTGTCTACACGTTCGCGAGGTATCGCTCACACTCCTATGTACATGGTATAGTGCACAGTATAATGTGATTGAAGAAATCTTAAACAAATTTTGCACAAGCGTACGAAAATCGAAGTTGCCATGGACATGAAATGAAAGACTCTTCATGCAAGTTCAAAATCTGAATACCTTCGGTCCTGCAGGTTCCCTTCTGACGTTCTTTGCTTTCGTTCGCCGATCTCGAGGCGTCATGATTAGATTCATGAACTACAAAAGGATAAAGACGCCTCTCCTTTCGTGTAATACTTCCAAACAACAATCTTCCTCCTTCAGAGAGAGATTTAATAGATTTAGGAATCATGCGTCACTATCCTGATAATATTCGTAGGATTCTAAGGAGTAAATTGTGACAACCGAATTGTCCGGATTAATAACATGACATTTAAGCATAGGACTTTCTAATATGCGTAGGTAATTGGAATATGTAATAAAAATTAATAAGACATGTTTCTGTGGTTTAAAAGTATTAAATAATTTTTATTATCTCATTCCCTTATCTAATGTATGAATAACTATGTATACTTTTCAAAATATCCAATTAAGATTGAAATTTATGGTGAGACATCCTAAATTATTGAAATAATCTTTCATCTTCTACCAGGTCGAGATAGAATACGTGAAATTCCCGTCGTTATTCTTGTTTATAAAATGAATCTTAGAATCTGGACTTTCTTCCGACTCCTTGCCTCATTTCTTCTTCCGCTATTAAAAATGAACACAAAGGGATTGCTTCTTATGAAACCATAGCGCACAATACAAGACCCGGAGCAAGGAGCCAAACCGACTCCGAATCTGCGCGTCCCCGTCTAGTGCGCGCTTGATGTGGACAGAACGTTCACAACCCACGACAATGGTTCAAAACGTGCGTCTAAAATATACACAAAGGCAAGTCGTACGTAACAAAATAGTTTTGTCACTAATCCATGTTCTCATCTACAGTTTATATCTTACTAGCAATTTCATGAGCGTGTTCCTCTTTATCAACAACACACTTTCCGAACCTCCAGGGGATGATGCATACTCTGTGCATCAGGATTCAAATTCCCTCCCTTCTCCGAGGAAATTGTAACAGAGTAAACACGTTTGCGGAATGTTCGTTTTGTATTTATTTGTCAGTCTTCATTACCCGTTATGTTTCAACTTCATCCTTCTTACACATGTACCAATAATTTTCTATTACTTTTTAAATTTGCGAAAAACTTAAGCAATAACGTACACGGTTTACACAGGCCTGAACGTGCCTTCTCATCCATCTTCATTCTTTTCAAAAACAAAATATGAAAAAATTGAGTTTAAAGAAAATACATTTTATCTACGACTAAAAGCTCCTCCTTTTAGCAATTTCGAGTCGATGGCAAAATTTATTTTATTTTGCACGTGAGACTAGAGTACTGAGTTTAAGAGCTACGTATCCCACAATAAAATACAACTAAACGACTGAACACTTGCAATATAAAAATGCGTCGTTAATTATTTATGATTAGAACTAGCGTGAGATACTAATGAAAAACAAGTGTATGAGGTGGTGTCGAAGGTCTGCTCATCCCACCATCAATATGCAAAGAGACGGCCTTGGCAACGCCGGGCAAGTGGCGGAAGCAGGTGCATCAACAAGCTTTGCGGCTCGCTCAATGCTCTTCAGCCTCCAGTGAACTGGTATTTGAACGGCAGCTGCAAGGCGCATCGAAATTCTTACTTGGGCTTGGCTCTCATCGGAAAGACATGGGAAAGGGGTAGTGAAAATATAATTTTGATGGAAATTGAATTTTCTTCAGAACAGTTACTAGAATTAACGTGAATCAAATATTTTTCAAACTTGTCACCCGCGGGGACCGACACTGTTAAACTACACCTAAAACTGTCGCAAAATAAATGTGTTCGTTTCTCAAAACCGACGAGTTTTCGATTATCAAATTTTCTCTCCGTCATGTTTCATTGTAAGATTTCTATAATAAAGCTCGAATTCTTATATGCGCTCTATAGCGATCAATTTCAGCAATGGCATTCACTGTTCTCGCTGGTTTTAATAGGGCTACTATCAATAGTGGAAACCAACGGCACTAAGCTTAACGGCAGTTGACTTCCGGACGGTCGCCTTGCAGAGAGTAAAACCATTAATACTTACCCATTGTAATAACTGCTTATTACTCAATGTACACTCAATTTTCCTATCGGCATGGCGATTAAAACAAGTAATGTGTTCTGAAAAGTTTTGACTAAAAGAGTTGAAAATCGAGGAAAGGGATTTTCAAAATGGGGAAATCTAAGGCTTACTTCCCACATGACAAAGTAAAATGTATCACAATGTTTGAATTTACTAAATATTTTAAAGCGATAAAAGGAGTGTTCCAGCTTAGTAGACATGGCATTGAAAGAGGTGACATACACACTGCCATACATACACACGTGCTTGAATGCAGAGACCGTTGATTATCACATTGTGGTAATTATCGTAATGTTGTTTTAGTCGAACCAAGTAATCAAAGCCGTGACAGCGTGCACCGATTCAACGCCCCGAGCTGAGGGATTGAATCTTACCACTGGATTATGGATTCCCTGTCCCTTGCGCCCATGGCGGAGAACTATTCCTAATGCTATCAAACGCGTATTAAACTAGTGGACCAAAGAAACACTCCTCTGGGGGAAGAGAAACTAAGGAGATAGCATAGACGAGCGCAGCCTAAAACAAGAGCTGGCCAACTACCATTTTTCTGCCCCCTCTTTTCCCTTTAACATTTTTTCCTATGCCACATTTTTCTAGAAAATAAAAATTGTTACAAGAATGAAATTGTAACTTTTATGGTAGATTTAATACATACATTTGATTTCTTGCTAAACCATTTGCACGGTTGCCAGGTGGCTGAGAGCTTCCTCCCCAAATGTATAACAATTTCCCAAAATGTCGGATTAAAAGAGGGGGAAAATGAATGCTTGGACTTATTTAAGGAAATATCTTTTACTAAGGCTAACGGAACCCTTTCAAAATGTTCAGGGCGAGGGAAGGGGGTAGCCACAGCCCCCGCGTGCGCACACGCCTAGGGGCGGTCACCATCATCAATAGAAGACAGCCTTTGAGAACCCAGCGCGTCCAGGTTCGGTTCGCAATTGTGCGGGGGCGGGGGGGGGGGGGAGGGCGGCCCGGGCGCTGATAACAGCTGCGAACCACGCGGCCGCGCGGTGAGTCACGCTGCGACGCCGCTCCCGCCCCGCCAGAGCCGCGCGTCGAGCGCCGCCGGCGGTCGCGCCACGAGTGCCCTGGACATGCTAAGGATAAGGTTCGAAACAGGTCGACTGTTAGGAGTAGCCAGTTGAATCCAACATTAGCCAGTCTGTTTGGATGAAGTTGAGCGAATGAAGACGAACCGATCATTTCGGACTTCGTCCGTCTAATGTAGACATTATCCACAGCGCGCTGGCTTAAGTCAGGTCCGAGCGTGAGGCAACTTGTGTGTTTTTATGACAATTTTCGGCCTAAAAATGTATTGGAAATGGTGGTTGCATAAACTCAATGTTTTACGTAGACTCCGAAGTTCGAAGCCTCGTTGCCTACTCTGAAATGCAAACCGTCAATTGAGATATTTAGTGAGGTTGGATTAGGTGGTATCGTGTAAATGTAAATTAATGACTGACGCAATGGCACTCGAAACTATGCACCTTGTCCATCAGCCTTAAAAACTTCTCATGAGCAGCCTGTTCCCTGTTAATCAGATCTTCTATTCCTCGTTCTTATTTTCTGCTCTTCCTCGTCACGGTGACGAATTAATCTCAGCCACTTCGTGTTGGCTAATGTGAACTTTATCCGGCTGAAGTCCGAAGAAAGCTTCGAAGCTGTTCCTACTTCGAACCCGTAACATACAATGGTTGCATTTACGCACGGGCTTGAAGGTCTACTGTTCAGAAGCCTCGCCTTTCGCTTTTGAAAAGGCGAAAAGCCCTCTACAATTTTTAAAAATCTGTATACCGTATCGTTTATCTAAACCGTTCTGTTTATAGTCAAATTCGTCTTTCTACCTGCAGCGTGTGAGCCCGCGTACTTGGGACACTGTCGCTGTACTTGTCCTTGATGTACAGGTGGCAGGTGGTGAGGGAGGGAGGGGGGTCCGCGTGCAAACAGGCTCGCACTGAGGGAAGGGGGGAGGGGGCAGTGCAAACAGGTGCGCAGGAAGGAAGGGGATGCAGAAACACTGGCGGAGACCGCACAACGTATGGTGTTTTCGACGGAAATAGCGAAGGTTGTTAAAATACCAGGGGTGGTTAAGCGACTCAGGGGATGGAAATCAAGCAGGGTGCTACTAAACACGTGAAAATGGAAAGTACACTGAGCCGTCGTTTTTTAACGACTACCAGTGACCAAACAATTTTCATAGCGCCAAAACCTTCAACTCGGTAACTAATTTAAATAGACGATTCTACAATCAGTTACATTATTCCCTTCTTTCCCATACAGATCATACCTCCTTTACAAGATTTGAGTGGAGTCTTCAGAACTAGTTCCTCTATTTCGAATACACACCATGGCATGCAAAGACACTATCACTCAAAAGGATATTTGCCCCCGCATGCAACCAAGATTTGGCATCATTATTACTTCCAATAACCAACTACCAATATCCTGGCAATGCACAAACATTTCTACAGCACACACACACACACATACACATTACCATTAATAAAAGTGTGCAGCTTGCCTGTCACCTTGTAAGTTCCCATCGCTGACAGGTTAGTTGTCACACCTCAGGTCTTGTACTTATACTGGTAAGGATCACATACACCATTCAAAGAATGAATTGAAGTATCTTTGTACTTTATCTCTTGTCAACAATCTTATCATCAATCTCATAAGACCACTACCAGACCAGAGGTGGACTCACTCTATTTCCTCATCTACAGCTACATAAGCATGCCCAACAGCATTGTACAGAAAACAAATCCCTATTCTATTTGCCACGAAAGCAACATCGAAAGCTAGGCGCTTACAACCACGCCCCTACAAGCTGTCTACTCACAACACAGACAACAGAACCATAAGATAAGTCAGGAAAAAACAAGAACATGTCTCTTCCAAACCAAATTACTTACTTTCAATGGCAGCTTGAAACAAAAAAAGGAAACAAATGGTCGGTTTTCCCAAAATACCAGAATAAACCAGATATAAGAAGCCAACCAAATCACACACACCATAATACAGTAGAGTTCTCCTCACAAGACACTTGTGGATTGTAATGTAGGGCTGCAATGACGTACAGTCCCTTTATGCGGGGAATTCTGCACATGTATATTGACAAGCATCTAAACATAATGCTACACTGACTGTGTTCCCTTCTCTGCATCCTAATAATGAGAGTACAAATGGTCTCTCTTGTTTCAAAAATTGGCCAAATGGGTTGTTTGTCCTTGCAGCAGAGATTCTTTTGAAATAAAAATCTAAGCAATAAGCTAGAATGTCAGATCACATTTATTCTGTATTGTTTCCATAACCCTTTTCGCGCAATAATTTAATACATGACCAATTTCATCCACTATTGGACCAACATGGGACAATACTAAAAGTACACAACAATACAAAGAGCTAAAAGGGTTTAAAACTACCAAACATTGCAGGTAGCAGCCAAGAGGCCAACACTGCAAGATCTACATGGCAATGATTTAAGCTACCCTGACAGATTATCTACTCATATCAAGTCCCAGATAGTCAGTATTCTGGGTCCAATAGAATCAATTGGAACTACCCATGCACAGCTCCACTACCAACTGCAAAATGCAGGAATGTTTGGGCTGTTGCAAAATCTTCATAGATGTCTAATACATACTCTCTTCAATGTTACGTTACAAGGTTGTAAATACTTCTTAGCCCTTATTCAATCCACAGGCACTCAACAGAGAAAGTCTACTGTTTCTGCACAAGTAATTGACTTTTCATACATAGAAATGCTGTCATAAATATCACCACAAACTGTGGTTGAGAAACCACTAAAAATAGAAAAGGAAATGTAATTTTTTAGATAATACAAAATTTTTTAAGGCCAACCAAGCAGCGCAAGGCGTGGATGAAGCAGCAAACTGTGCACGGGAGATATAAACTCAGAGTGTAATGAGAAAGATAAGTAATGCATAATTTACTCTGCACGCACCTACTATCTCTCATAACACAACGAGCTGTTTGAAGGCAAAAGGAGTAAAATATTTATTTGCAAACAGTCCACATCACAAACATACAAACTGATAGTAACATGAGTTCAAGTACCACATTATAGGTACTATCAATGTGCTCTGAATCACACATTAAATAACATGACTTTTAAGAATAAACAATTTTCAAAGAAATGGGTGATCCAGGACAATACACACCAAGAAAACTGTAGTACTTGAAGCCAAACTGTTTGCTCAAATGGAGGCCTCAAAATACTACAAGGGTAGGTTTTATTTCAAGCTTAACACAAATGGTTCTTACCGTGAACTCGCCTGTCACAGCATCAAACCCAACATGCACAGTATGTTCAAAATTGGTGGGGTATGAAATGTTGGGTTTCTCTGACTCTTTCAATACTGCTTTCTTCATCTTTCCTTTTAACATTTTCTTCTTCCTGTCATCTGAGTCAGGTTCTTTGGGGAGCGGTCGCATGTCCACCGGTAAATTTGGAGTGGAATCTCCCCTGAAATTGAGCAGTAAGAAACATTCATTTCTGCTATACTTATCTTCCTTGAAGTTCAGATGAATTCCTTACAATTTGCTTAATCAACAAGAAAACTCACCGGTTACTTGTCAGACGCACAGGAGGCGCCGGAGGCTTGTCTTCGTCGTCTGACATGATGACACTTGACTACCCCAACTCAATTACAACCTGCCCACTGCTCCAAACCTACCAATTAACACGACCACTATTAGGAAATTTCTCTTACAGCACGGTATTCACACATCAAGTAACATATCATGCGACTCCACTCCACTCTTCCGAACTAGTTTTTCTTAAAAAGGTGTTGACTAAGGTAACTTCCAGGCTGACTAATACGAGTGGTGTCACAAGATACTTCTCATCTCGATGCCCAGTCTCACCTTCCTAACGTCTTTCTTGGGAGGATACTTTGTCAATCGCCCTTACACATTCCAGAGCACTTAAGTGTTGGTCAAATTAAAAGGAAAAGTAATTACTCATGGCAATATCCCTTGCTAATTTTCTCTCTACAATAACCCCTTTGTCGCCGCCATGAGCCACCCCCATTAAAGCAAAGATAATGTACTCCAGCGAAGCGGATATCAGTGATACAGGTGACACTTCCCTGAAGTTAATATTTCAAGTAAAAAAATGTGCAGATATCGAACTTGAGTTCATATCATTTAGTTTTTGGCGAAAAATCAATCGGTCGTAGTTTTTAATAAAGAAACAATAACTCTTTGGAATTTTATAAGATGATCCTTTGGGATGAGAGAAATAAACTTGCCTAAAGAGTGTAGCACCATCTCGGACCGCAAGGACATAGAGTAAACAGCACGTCTGACAGAACTTTACCTTCTGTGAATTTGTGTCTGGCACAGTACGAAATGGTCTTGCTAAGGAGTGCGTATGTTTGTGAACTCAATATAATTTGAGATTGACGTCCCTTTCTTGAATCACGCAATATTCATTAATTAGTTGCAATTTGTTACTGTTACACCGATTTCATTTTCTTGCTTATTTTAAACGCGCTTAAGAACACTCAATTTTCATCATGAAGAAAAAGGTGAGTGTCCTAACTACTCTTGTGTTTTGATACAGTCATGTGAGTTTGGTGACTCATCGTCTGCTGTCAAGTTCGAGGATCAATTAAAATGTTATACAAAGTAATTAAACTGTCTGTTTTTCGTTGTGTTACCTTTCAGAACCGATTGTTTTATGTGAAATCTTCTACACACAAAAATAGCATAAATCTTGTTTCTTTATTTCATAGGTCTTATTGATGGGGAAAAGTGGATCAGGGAAAACATCAATGCGATCCATCATATTTGCCAATTATATTGCTAGAGATACTAGGCGGTTAGGTGCTACTAGTGAGTATTTATTTTCCTAACTGTCATAATAATGAACTTGTCTTTATTGAGCTTTTGTGCAGGGTTCCTTAAATGAGGCAATGTTTCATTTACAGTTGATGTTGAACACTCTCATGTGAGATTTTTAGGAAATTTAGTTCTTAATTTGTGGGACTGTGGAGGGTAAGTACAATAAAATCATTTCATCGTTATTATTATTATTATTATTATTATTGTACAAATATAACATCCATTTTTTTTCAGTTAATCGTATGTTTCATTCCTCAAATCTTTCTACAGGCAAGAAGCTTTTATGGAAAACTATTTTGTTAGTCAAAGAGATAATATATTTCGAAATGTTGAAGTGCTTATTTATGTTTTTGATGTCGAGAGCAGAGAAATAGATAAAGACATGCATTATTATCAGAGCTGCCTTGAAGCTATTTTAGAAAACTCTCCTGAAGCGAAGATTTTCTGTCTTATTCACAAAATGGATCTTATTCAAGAGGACCAGCGGGACCTGGTAAGCATTGCCTTAACAGTAAAAGTCAATTTAATTGACCACAATAATAGTGTTTAAATAGCTGTAGATTTGGGAATTAGTGATAAATAGAGCCTGGAAGTTTGGCAAAATGCCTTTTTAAGGTTATGGTTTTTTAACAATAGAATTCGTAAAACTGCATCTGGAAGCGTTTTACAAAGTTTCCATTTAATTTCTGAAGATTATTTAAGTAGCTTGCCCTATTTTTACCATCTCCATTATTTACTTTTCTCCTGGTATTGATTTTGATCAACCTGGTAACTTATCTACAAACCTAGACAACCTTTGGATACTTGTCACATTTTGCCTTCCTAAGCTCGCAAAGGCCTGAGGTATCAGGTAGGATATTATGAATCCATGTTTCAGAAGTGTTAGAAACTGCTTGGTGAAAGCAAGATAATAGCAGAATCCACACCAAATTCTCAAGTTTTTTTTCATTGATGCCTACCATTATTCCTCAGTCCCAAGGAATCCCATCCAATGCTAATTTGATCTCCAACCCCCTTGAGGTGAGATTACTCTGTATCTGATGTGATACATCTAGCATCAGTGCAGGCAATTACACAAATTTCAAGAATAAAAAGTGTTTGTTTGTTATCATTATTTGCAGATTCACAAGAGAATAGTTTTGTCTACATCATAGCATGCTAATTTTTTAGTGTGTTAGTAAATATAATTTCGGTAATAATGTTGTTTCTGATGTTTGAGTTTACTAAAAATTTTAAGAAATATCTGGTTTTTAAGTGCCATCAAGATGATAAAGAAGATCCAATTTGCATATAAGTGCTACTGTAAATATCAACGTTATAATAAAAATTTGAATCATTTACATTATATGAAATTATTTTCAATACATACCTTTCTTTAAAGACATTTGTCGTGTTTTAATTTTTTCACTCTTATTGTAGGCACAATAAATGGTTTCTTAGCAAAATAATGCCTGAACTTCCATGCTTTAATGAAGACTGCAAAGCAAGTCAAGAAAACTTAGTTTGATGCCTCATTCTATCTTTGTGTAGTTCTAGCTTCTTAATATGAAATTTTTTTGTAATATGACTTCAATACTTTCCCTATTCAACCACACTTCTTTACTTCCAAATTTGTTTATAAAATGACTTTTGGAAAAGATACAAACCGAAAATCAAATTAATTGTATTCATAGGGGGTGAAAGCAGCACAGTACCTGTGTTGTATTTGATTAGTGAAGAGGAGGATACTTGGGAGTTAAATTTGGATTTTGTTATGAAAGTGAAGTTGAAAGAATTCAAGCAATTCATTGAAAGTGGATAGGCCACAAAGATAATGTGATCACCAGGAAGCAGTGAAGGGTGTTTTTTGCTACAAACAACCTTTTTGTAGGCCAGAATACAGCTCAAACCCTTGATGTTCCCTTCCCCCTTTACCTGCTTATCGACTAGTCATTAGATCATTTTCAAATACATTCTTACATAAAAAATAATCATTCAAGTATTAAAAGAAGAACTTGACAACTATTGGGTGGATCTAGTCAAGCAACATGCTTCCTACAATTCCAAAATGTTAAAATGGGAAGAGATGCAACGAGAACAATTTTCTTTTGTGCATTTATTCCTATAACACGTGTGCTAATTGGATAAGGTCTTTCACCACATGCCCCTCAATTGTTGAGGTACATTGAACACATTACTCTTACTTTTTTTGTGTAATATTAACCATGACATGAAAAAGAGGAAAGTAATGTGAGGAATAGTCACTTGTTAAAAGCTATCTGTATCACTGTCTCTAACTTAACACAGCATACCTCATAAGCACATGATTTGTGCACAACGTCTAACACAGATAATCGGGAAGAATTCATGCCTCTAGTGGTATGATTCTTGTACTTTACAGTAATCCATTCTTCATGGGATAACTGTAGAACCATATATCAGAAAACCATAGCATAGATGCTAAATCAAGTAATGCATTGTTGCAAATTTTACTTTTCCTCGAGTAGAAGATGTTTTTACTTTAAATGGAATATTCTGTGTTTTTTTTTACAGAATATTCAAGAAACATGAACTGCTTACAAATTGAATTATTATTTATTATTAGTTTTAGGACATTCTAGTTGTTGTCAGACCATCTCCTCTTCCTCCTTCAGTACTTCAGATTTCCATAGTGTCTGGAACACCTTCAAAAACAATTATTTTCCCCTTGATTGCTGAGGATGGGCTATGACGATCTTTCCTTCACTTGGCTGCCTGGAGAAGCCAGTAGGCCTATCCAGTGGTGTAGGTTCAATGGATGCAAGAGATGTCGCGTCTCTAAGTTTTTCGTCTCTTTTAATACTTTTGATAAAATATTTTCCTATTCCTGAAGTACATCTCTCTGTTCCGTTTTAGTTTTTTCCTCATGTGCTTTCCCATAGGCGTCTGTCACCCCCGTGGGTGTAACAGGCCAAGAAACATCTCTTAGGCAGCTACGATTCGTTACCGAGGTCGGCGGAGGGGGAGTTTGACCATACTACACATGCATGCACGTATTATTGTTTTATTTATTATCGTCAGAGCAAGCAATGCACAATTAGCAATTCTCAAAGAAGATACAGTAGGTATGTACATCATAATATGGATAGACACCTTAATTGGTCTACCTTGTTTAATCCGTAAAACTGATCACTGAGCAGGAGATGCCACTGGGCCTATCTTAGCTAGTTTTCTATTTCTTTGATGTACTGAAGTATCCTGTAGGCTCATCTCCGTTTTTACGAGCCAGGAGGAGAGAGGTATTGGAACGAATGAATGAATGGGGACCATTTATTTATTGAACACCAAAAATAGTTATAAATTGTGTGATGTTCTATGGTGAGAAGTGCACTTTGTGCAGTTTCTTAATCTCTAGAATCTCTGTTCTAACTCATAAACATGTTAAGTTGAATTATGAATCTAGGTAGCAACAAGTGTTTTTGGCAAGAATTGGTACAAAAGTATTTGCTCCTGGGTATTAGAAACTATTTGCAACAGCAAATCGGGTTCAGACTTTTACTATTATTACTTATACAGCCTTTTGCAATGGAATTGGCTTTCTACTGTGAAAAGATGGAGAACGATTACTTGAGCAACTACATTCCCCACAGAGCTCAAGAAAACAGGCCCCGATTGTGAAGCTACATTTATGATTATCCAGCACCCTCTTTTCCATCTCGGCCTTTAGGTATATATAGTTTCGCTGGTGACAGGATTTTCGACTGTACCTAGACAGCTAGATTGAATTCAGTGGCTGACTGGAGGAGAATTGTAGTGGCTTGGCTGCTCTGATTAATGTGGCCTCTCTGATCAACACCAGGCGAATGCTGGAGCACTACCCTAAGAAACAGGTCGGCCCACATGCAGTCTTTCCTTCCTCTTCCTTGTCCTATTCTCACCTCATACTTACACACCTACACTCACATACACTATATTACAACACTTGTTGGGGGAACACTCAGTAGCTTAGAGTTTATCCTGGCTGGGGCAGGGTCCTCTGGTGGGAGATACCTGGTTGGGGAAAATCCCTGCAAGCTGACATTGGTCGGTGATGGATTTTACCAGCCAGTGGGGGAAGATCACTGTCATCTCCCATGATAAAAACATGCACTACACTATTGGGACTGAAGACCTTCGCAGTTGGCACACCCAGAATCACTAATCAATCAATCAAATCCAAACTCTTGACACCCACAGCACCAAATTGAATGTTTATTTAATAATATAATTTCACTAATTTATATTACTGATTTCTGGACAATAGTATTGTCTAATATTTTCTAATATGCGAACTTAGTTTGGGTTGTTTCAGAAAATTAGACAGATGCATGTGCAAACAAAATGTGTTGAATTATATGTATGAAAATCCTGGATAGTTAATTGATAGTAAGTGTTTTCGCTTACCTCTTATTGTGTACCCTCCCTGTACTGGGAGTTTTGTTTTCCAGATTTTTCGAGAAAGGGAAGAAGATTTGAAAAGGTTGTCAAAACCTCTTGAATGCACATGTTTTAGAACATCTATTTGGGATGAAACATTGTATAGGGTAGGTATACTTACAAAAGCTACTTTGTAATATTTTTTGTGGAATTGAAAATAATTTTTCTATCTTTTTTTTTTTTTTTTAATTTTTATTTTTTTTTTATTTTTTACTTAGGCATGGTCATCTATTGTGTACATGCTGATACCAAATGTTAAGGAACTTGAACAAAGCCTCAATCATTTTGCTAACATCATTGATGCAGATGAAGTATTGCTCTTTGAACGAGCTACTTTCCTGGTGATTTCCCATTGTCAAAGACGTCATCACAGGGATGTACACCGCTTCGAGAAAGTATCAAATATAATTAAGCAATTCAAACTTAGCTGCAGGTACTTACTTTTAGTCTAAAATATATTTAAATAAGTTAAGACAATACATAATATAATCATCATCAACATTACTGCAGATTGAAAGTCAAGGCCTGTACTTGGTTAGGCAGGAGGCGTGAAAAGGATATTATATCTTGTCTTGGTGTTCATGTGTGATTGATTTGTTTCTTTCTGATCTTCCTACATATCTCTTCCCTGCATGATTTGCATTTTAGAGCCGACTGTTCCTGCCATTTCTTCTGATTCCTTTTAACTTCCCATGTTACTTTTTACTTTCTCATATATGTACGTATATGCGCAGTTATATACGTAGTATAGAAAAAGTTATATAATGCTGTGGAAAATTGATTTCAATGGAAATGCACATTTTGTGGGCCCCTGATACTGAAAAAGTGGCTTTTTTCAAAACATGTCTCTCTCTGTCCCTCCTTCCATCTGTGAACACTACTAGCGCCTAAAACAAATTAAATCTTCCAAATTGAAGAAACCCTTGTCCATGTGGCTCAAGTCGTAGCTTTGAGATTTTGAAAAACATTCTTTTAAATTTGAGGGTACTTTACCCCTGAAACATTTTTCAAAATCTGCTCAAAAACGACTCCAAAAATGTTTTTTAAATTTCTTGTAAGAATAGAGCAAAATAAACTTATAAAGGTGTTATAGGTCCAATTTTCATGGTTAACTCTGAATTTTCCAAAAGTGCAAAAGTTTGAATTTCTTTTGGCATCTTCCTACAACTACAAAAATGAAGATAGAGATTTTTTCTTCAAATGAAATTTGTTCTCCATATTTAGTTCTTTCATTAAACTCATGTACATTTATTGCAATATCATGTGCAATATTTGCAATTTTTAAATAAAAATACAAAAACAAGATTTTCTCAAAGGCGGCTTGAAATTTTTTCTTTCAACTTTTGTGAGGGATGGTGCTAAATCCACTCTGTAAGATAACATAAACTCCATATTGGTCTATTATTTTGTTTCTTCAAAAATGTAATTTTTTTGGCCTGTCTCTCATGACATTAATATTTACATTAGTGGCAATTGTTAACATTATTGTATTTACAAGTACATGTGCTTTAAGTAATGTCATATAAACTTTCTTGAAAACTCAACAGTTTTTTGTGAAAATCAGCTCAAAATTCTGTATTTTCAGAAACTATCAAATGCTGTTTTCTCAAAAATGGCTCCAAATTTTTTCTTCAAACTTTTCCAATGGAGAGTGCTAATTGCAGTATTAAAAACGACAAAGTTTATTTTGCTGTAGTATTTTATTTTCCAAAATTACTCAATTGTATATTTTTGTAATATCTCACAAGCTGTTAATGTTCACATTTCCAGCGATTTGTAACCACTGTTGTATTTGTGAGTTAAAGTGTCTCAAATGATTTCAAATGAAGCTTTACAAACATGCTATAGAGTCCTGTGAAAAGAGCTTCAAATTTCGCATTTACAGTAATGCTTAAACTCTATTTTCTTAAAAACTGCTGTAAATGTTTTAATGAAAATTTCCATTTAAGATGAGGTTATACTCTTCTTTAATATACTTAAAGTATTATTTCGGTTCTACTATTAGGGAACCAAAATGTTTAGAAAATTTCCCACAAAATATACTGTTGGTGATAGATGGCAGCTGGGAAGAGGATGGGGCAAGACCGTAAAGCCAGTCCACAGAGAGAAAATTAGAAAACTTTAGTGTGAGAAAGTCTGTGCCATTCTGCAGCACTAGTTCAAATCATGTCTTGGTTCTCTGACTGTACATGCAGAAATAGCATATTTTTGCATAATTTTCAAAACAAATTTGATTAGGGTAAATAGAAAAGTGCCTATTTACTTTGCCAGAACTATGATTTCAAGATGTACATGACTACATATTCTGCAAAGGGTGTATTTGTAGATCTCATATCATCTTTTCCTATATAAGCAATTATATTTTTAGACAATATAGGTCTACCTGTAAACCAAATTTTATTACAAACTGATCAAATTGTGGTGCAATATGTTGGAAAACTCGTCTGAAAATCGATTATAACTAAAGGCCGGATTCCTGTGTTACTGCATCTTTGCTTTACTAATTTGAAATTGAATGAAACCTTGACAGAAATTTGAATAATGAAAAGGACGTTATTTTAGTATGTTTTTATTTGCACAAAATTGCACGTTTGGGGGGTTACTGCACGATATTGCACATTTTAGGTAATGCTGCTTGAAAATTGCACATTTTGGGACGAATTTGCAAGATTCATAGTTTTATTACATAAAATATAATTTTTATGTTATCAACTTGTTTTAATTGATCTTTTTTAATGGTTACATTTAAGAAAAATGTTTTTGACGTAACCCAGCAGTGCATTGGGGTGGTCTGTGAAACCCAAGTGCCATTTAATATGTATCAATTCTGCATTTTGTTGCCCTATGAACTGAGGGTCTATTCCTTCAATGATGCCTATTTAATTAACATTTCTGAGTTATTGCAGCAGGAATAAGTCTGCATCCTTGGTTGCAGCTGCTCAGCAAATGCTATGTTCGGGGTCTATCTTCTCATTCAGATTTTAGATCCCGTTTGTCAATCTTCGTTGAACTTACTAACATGAGAACATGCGCAAGTCACATTTGACCTTACGTCCAGGCATGCAGGTTACCGATAAGTTGCATTGCGTTTCAAATTCATCGAATGTCTTGGAACAGGCATTGTCCTGTGAGGTTCAAGAGAGAATGAACACGGTTTTTGACCACTTTTAGCAGCGGTCACGTATGTGAGAGACTGGCTCAGCACACAGACAAATATAAATTATACATAGAATGAAGTGTTTCCTGTCTGAAACGTATATTTATTAATAGTAGGTACAATAATTTGGAAATGTACATAATGGTAAAATATAATAAAAACAATGAAGAACATTTCTGCTGGAAATTATTAATAAATTCTGTAAATTATTTCTTCCGTTAATTATTTCTGATTTCTGAAAGTATATTTGCATTTCTCAATTTTTGTATCTACTTTTTTGTTTTTTATACTAATTTAATTTTGTGTACAAATAATATTTTAAATGTCAAATATTGTTTGTTTAAACAATATGTACAAACCAGTGGCTAATCCTGAACATTATTTTAAGTATACCATAATGTACGGAAGCAATCTCTACCATTCTCTTTTATTTTGAGCTTTTCTGAAATCCCAATAATATTAAATTCCATCCATAATAATTGTTCTGTAAGACGATTACACAAACCACTAACTTCTGAATGTTTTAACACATTTCATTTTCACAAAAACTTGAGAGAAGCTTAACTTACAAACGACCAGAGGAGGACTGTTCACTGCAGTATTATGCAGTGCCGACAACCGTCCAGACACACTTCCTCCCCTCTCCCCACCCTTGAAACATGAGGAATCCTAGGTTATCGCAACTCGCATGCGGTGTGCCTTCTCCTGGGCTAGTAAATTCTCTGGACAGTATTATGAACTGTTTGAAACTTCTCACTCTAATGCACTTCATAGCTCTTACGGATGCGGAAGACTGACTGGCTTTGGCTAGCAAAACAGAATAATGTTTTTTGCATCTGTTTTAAAGCTTTCAAAATCTCAGCGCTATATTCATTGTTGTCACTTATAGGATAAAAAATTCTCAATCTATAAGAAGTTACTTTTGAAAAGGAAATGCTGATGCACTTTTGGTATTCATAGACGATACTTATAATAAGTACGATGCTTGCAGCTTTTCGTGTGGCAGCAGTGTATTGGCTGTTTCGCAGCTGCTTGAATACTGCCAGAAGTGCTCCATCAAACTGGCCATGAATAAGTCATAAGGGTGCATCCGTGGGATAACCTAACCTACACTGTTTCTTAAATAGTGGCGGTATCTTAAACAGAGACTTAAATGGTGGTGAAATCAGTAAACCTCTCATTAGAGGTGGCTTTGGCCACCAATGTTACCAAAAAGGGTAAAACAAAAGTCTTAGTAATTATGAAAGTGTTTTGCGTGTCACGTAAATATCATTTTTGGCTACAAAGAAAGATTCCACTGTAAAAATTCTTATAATCTTGTAAATCGTCATTCATTTCCATTCTTTCAAATTATGACAATTTTCACTGCACAAAGAGAGTTCACTTATAAGTGAAGGCTGCACCTTCCTTATAGCTATAAGGATTTTCTTATGTTGGTTGATAAGTTGCTTTTATGAATTGGAAAACGTTATAAGGGATTCCTTAAGGTTTTCCTTATTATAAGTAACGACTATGAATATGGCCCTCAATACCTTTTTAAAGGATTACCAAACTTATGAAATATTTCTGATACCCTTCGAACTACTAGGTATACCAGCAGTATACATAGTGTATCGGAGAATTCGCCACTGGTACAAACTTAATTACAATAACACTAAAATTACAATATTTCATTCACCTTAAATATCTCGTTAAAAGTATAAAAATAAGTTGATAAGTGGGTTAACAGGAGTTTTTAGGCTGCATAAAATCATTTTGCAAAGTCTTGATCTTTTTATTGCTTGTTTTTGCATGTTTTAATGTTTTTACTACATATTTTAGGGAGTTTTATTGCATGAAAATCTGGTCTTTATTTATAACTATTTAACAGTTTTGCATTTTACCAATTTTGTCTATATGCTCATAATAGGTTTTAAAACATTCATACTTCATCTGTTACAATCCTGCTTTCTCCACTACAAGTGTAACTATTTCAGCTGAACACTAGATCGTTCATTATTTTTAATTATGTAACTATCTAGATGTGTGTTAGGTGTCATGCAAAGCAATGACAATCAAGGATTTTGCTGGTTGGACACACTTTTGCAGTTTCAATCAGGATTAGAGAATTATATAACCATTAAAATAGTATGAAAAAGAATATGCTGCTGGGATACTTTCATGTTGGGATTCAAATTCAGGTTCCAAATTTCAACATCCCATACATGTTACACCATCAGCTTTATGGGTGACAACAAACTTTGACTCTTTCAAACAAAGTTGAACATTTTCATTTTCAATTTTCAAAAAATTCAGAGATAATCATTCACATTATTTCAAGACCTAGTTTTAAAGTACAGATTTCATTAGGATAAAATTGCTCTCTTCAATATGGTTGTTGTAAGATGATGCTGAAAAAAATGCAAGCTTTTCCAATTTTTGGAAATATGAGAGTTCAACAAAAATAGGACCTTCATCATTTTTATAAGTGTACATTTATCTTCTCAAGAAAATATTTCAACAAATAAATTTAGAGTCATTTTTGAGATCTTTTTGAAATGCCTTTATTTCACACAAAAATGACTTGAATGCTACTCCATTTTTTTCAAAAAATTGTTCACGATCTTATTTAAAGTGCTACCTTTGATGACTAGATGTCATTAAGGAAGTCTCCATCACACTGTTGTAGTTTTGCAATTTTTGAAATTTGAAGAAAATGATACCTGTACCATTGTAATTAGTATACGTTGGAGTGTTCAAGAGAAAAATAAAGAAAAAAAATTTCAAGTCGTTTTGGACCAAATCTTGTTTTTAAAATTGCCTCCATTTCACATGGAAACCCCTCATATTTTTGAAAAATTGTACTTCACCTTATTTAAAGATCTATATTGCAAGAACAGATTTTATTAAAGAAAAAATTTCTATCTTCATTATTGTTGTTGTTGTAGGAATATGCCAGAAAAATGTGTAACTTTTGCAGTTTTTGAAAATCAGAGTTCAATGAAAATAAGATCTGTAGTATTTGTTCTATCCAAGAAAAAATTAATCTGAAAATTTGAAGTCATTTTTGAGAAAACTGAAAATGTTGTTGAGCCACCAAAATCAAAATATTCATTTCAAATTCACAGGGTCTTGAGTTCAGCCTGATGGACTGTCGGAGTTTTGGAAAAAGTTGTCTGAGAGATGTTGATTGCAGACAGGCAGGTGGATGAACAGATGGATATTTTGCCACAAAAAAAAATTTCAGTATCAAGAACACACAAAACGTCAATTATGAGCATATATTGTATTTTAAGAACTTGTATTTACTACATGTAGGAAAAAGATTTCTCCGTTTTTCAACATCAGGGGCTCACAAGAACAGTTTTTCTGTCAAAAAATCTCCAGTTTCCACTGCAGCACTACAGTATCTTCTCTTTACTACATAGGATCATAGCAAGAAAGTAAAATCACTTGAAAAACAGAAAGTCTGAGATTTTTCCAGGAAAATCAATAGCCAGATTCTTGTTTCAAATGAGAAATTCTGAAATTCTTAAAGCCTTTCTGGTTTAACATTCATGATGTGCTTTGCTTTGTAAGAAATTGACCTTTTTAATGCCACTATTTTGTTCTAGTTTGTATGCTAGTTCCACCTCTCTTGTTTGCCTTTGTTTGCTTCTTTGTGAAGTCCCTTTGGTTCGATTGATTCACCAGATTATTTAAAAAACTGCTGATTCTTCCAAATCTCATCTCCAGATATATTTCTGTTATGATTCAAAGACATTTACTCAGATGTTGTTTTTATTGTTTAATTTAAACATTTATATGTAAATGCATTATGATGTGCAATAAAAGTAACAATTAATCATTTGTGTAATGGTTTCAGCAAATTAGCTGCACAGTTCCAAAGTATGGAAGTTCGTAACAGTAACTTTGCAGCTTTCATTGATGTGTTTACATCCAACACATATGTAATGATAATGTCAGACCCTGCTATACGTGAGTATTTTCATATTTACATTGTATAATTTTTTTCTTTTACTTCCAGTTTTAACAAAACATTGTATTTTCACAGCTTCTGAAGCCACTTTAATTAACATACGAAATGCAAGAAAACATTTTGAAAAGCTTGAACGTGTGAGCCAAACTCAGAGTGCACTGACAAAGTAATAAGTTGTCAAAATTGCTGCTGTTGACTGATGTACTTTTCACTTATGCCCATTCTTTTGCACCAAGCTTTCTTCCAGACATCATGTACATATCCAGCAATGCAGAATAAGCTTGGAAGCAGACTGATACTTGCCAGTTATTGATGACCAAACTTTGCAACCTTATTTAAGTGATATGAATGGACAATGTTAATAGAGATATATATTATATATACATACTTGTGTAATTGAGGGAAAATGTTTGCATGTATGTGTGTATATAAATCTTTTACATGGGACACTTGTTATTTAGAAAAATGATACTTTTTTTACTCATTACCTGTGGTGTTCATTCTGTACCTTCCACAATGTCCTTTCCTTTTAAAATGGAAATATCTATTTCATAGATACTACTATTTTATTATTTATAAAATTATTTTGTTGTGTTTTTTTGAACAATGCAGAATCAAGTATTTGCAAAAATAGTATCTTCTCAAAATTACTATAATGCTAATAAGATACTAAAAAAAATTGGTTCTGTCCTCATAACATGTAGATCCAGAGGTTAAGGAAGACACTTCCATAGTTTCCAAAATTTGAAGAAAGCAATTGTAATTAAAGCTCATGGTCAATAATGATTTTAAAAGGGAGTATTGGAAAGTCCTGTTGGAAGTATTATTGTGATCAGGCACATTTTTTTGAAACTTGACTTCTTTTGTTCTGTGAGTTGCGACTTTATTTCAGACTGTTATGAATCTAACCAGTAAGGATTTTCTTGCAATTATCTTTTATAATTTTAAAGTTGACATGTGATTAAAAAGAAATACCTTGAACATTTGAAGTGTGCGTTTGGAGAATCATCACCTTCATAATCGATCTTTCGTGAATGGTATTTGGAATTTTGCTGGATAGAAATACACTGGAGGGTGAGACTCGTGCAGGACACCCATTAACAGCCGCAAGGGAAGAAAAGTCTCATCTGTTCAGAAGATTCTGCAAGGGACGACTCATGTTGTACTTTACCAATAGACAGAGCAGGTCTTGGGTATTGAATTCTCTGCAGTCACAAATTTTGAATGATGAACTTTGTGTTAGAAAGAACTGAAATCTGTGGAATCCACATTGTTTGACTTTGAAACAAATTGCAGGTCGTATGAACTGTTAAAAAAAATGCTTCAAAGATAAAAGAAGGGCACTCAGAGAAAATTGTGCACTTTGTTGCTGAAGACAAATTTTGAATATACCAGTTTGACCCTTTAACAAAACAAGATTGGTTAAATCTTCTCTAAAGAGACTAACTTTTCATCAACTAAAAAATTCATCAGAGGATGCTGATTCAAGACACGAGAATATGCTGTAGGAGCTTAAGAATTTTTAGCTTGCCTGCCAAAAGAGCAATGTCATGAAACCTTCCAGGAATGGTTTCAAATGATGGTTCACCTAGATGGTCTGGCTAGGCGCATGAGGAGTACTTCAAGAAAATACAGAGGGAAGGTTACATTTCTTTTAAACTTGCATTTCTAGAAACCGAGTGATCCTTGTATTTTGTGCTGCATGAAGTGGTTGATTAAGGTTGAGTTTGATTTGGTGCAGGTCAAAGAGAAAGGTTCTTGGCAGTATGTGTACTGCAGTAGACATGCAGCTTAGTCAATCTAATCACTGGAAAATACAGTCATTAATAAAACATTAACATAAGAGCCCAATAGTACCAGAAAGGAATGAAAAAAATAGATTTAAAAGCCTAAAATATGCCTCCTATTGCTTCATTAGCGGTCATGAATTGTATTGTGTACACCAAATATACACTTTTATACCACACCACAATCACTTTTATTTACCAAAAACACAACCTTGGATTTGTATAAACTTAAGCGATTCATCAATCCATAAGTGATTAATTTTCCATGCTGACCCTTTGTTTTGTTAAATTACAAAACGTAGTGTGCTGCAAGTGTTAAAAGCTTCAACAAAGTACCATTGTGAAGACTGATATTGCTGTGAGTACAGTGGTAGATTTGACCCTTTTTGGAACACACAATCTATTTCTTTTTGCAAACCAAAAGGAGGTTATGGAACTTTTTTCTGCTTGAGATTTACATGGAATTATATCTATTGTATCAAAGAATTTTTATATACAACTAGTATGTTCTATACCAGAGGTGCCGTATCTGAGATTCCAGAAATTTGAATACTTGGTGTTGAGTAATTAAACCAGAAACTCCAGAAATAAGAGGAGGAAAGATAACAAAGCAATCATAATTATTTAACAGAAAACAAATATGTCAGTGGTGTTCACCGTATACAAGAGTGACTATTTAAGGGTTTAGAAGATAAAATAGAACAGAATGTACCAAATTTCACAAAATTATGGTCTTAAGATGGCTTTCATAATTATTTTTTTAGGTGACTTATTATAAACATGATACTTGTGAAAGATATCTTGACATTTTAAGATTGCATCTTGAATATTTCATTTAAAATACATTTCAGCACGTATTTCTTTAAAAATATGGTATTATCATGATTTAGGGTATAATCAGAAATGACAACCCAGATCCATGAACATAACTTCAAAAATTAATGGCATTTATTCATATGACATGCTCTCATAGTTGGCATTTAGAAATTTTACTGTTTCATTTCATTTACTGTATTCAAGGAATAAGTGCTTTGAATTTAAGTTGTTAAAACTCTGCTTCAAAATGACAGACTTTCTTGTACTACAGCACGTCAGGAAAGTCTCTCTGTAGTGGCACCTTGCTGGTGAGAATACTAGCAATAAAAAATATCTTGGCAGCATGAGCTGCAGCTTGTTAAAAGTAAATTGCATACTCTCCACAATCATAGCATATGCTGGAAGTGTTGTTCTCTTCACTTGTTTCCCAGTGATCTGGGTGCTACTGACATAATTGCAATTTTTAGTATGAAGCCCTGAATCAGCTCAGTGTGGAAAGACTTTTCTGGCTCACTATGGTTTCCTTTCCTTTTGAGTTGAGGCTACCTTTTACTTTTGCCCCACCCCATCCCTCTTGCCACACTTTGGGGCATCCTATAGTAACTAATGCTATCCTGGATTTAATTGATTAGTGATTACGGGCATGTCAACTAATAGGGTCATTAGTCACGTAAGTGTAGTGCATGTTTTTGCTTGGGAGGTGAAGGTGGTCTTTCCCTGATTCCCTCAAATCCGGCACAGACCTACCGTCGGCTAACAGGGTTTTCCCCAACCAGGTATCTCCCACCAGTGGGACACCACCCCAGCCAGGACAAGTTCTAAGTCCCCAACCGGTCTTCCAGCATGTGTGGTAGAGTAGTGCATGTTAGTGTAAGGGGTGAGGATTAGACAAGGAAGAGGAAGGAAAGATTGTGCATGGTATGTGGCTCGTTTGTTAGGGTACTAGTCCGGCATTCACCTGGTGTTGATTGGAGAAACCATGGAAAACAACCGATCAGAGCAGCCAGCCACTAGAATTCTCCTCCAGACAGTGACTGAATTCAATCTAGCTGAAAAGCTAGTGTCGAAAATCCTGCCGCCGTCTGGACTCGAAACTCGGACCTCCTGGTTAGAGGCACTGCAGTGACATCAGTTGATGCACTGAGCCGCTCCCGGTGCTGATCTGGAGAATTGCTCGTGAAGAACTCCTTCATGCTTCTCAAACATCTGAAGCATATCTTAGGCACAAATCACTCCTATACAATTAAATGCATGTCTGTTGTCACAGCACATGGACTTGTCCCAGTGCTTGTGGGTGGCCAGTTCATCAATTACAGAGACATTGTAAACATGTCATATGGTTACCGATCAGGCCAAAAGATTATGGGGGATGATACATGAGAAACTTTGAATGCCCCCATGCCATAAATATAGACAACTCAAACATTCATGGTTAACATGGAATTTGAAACCACAGCCTTATCCCACAAGGCAGGCTGATTTCTCTGTACTATCTGTAATAGTTACGTAAATAATAATATAACATACAAAAGACAAATTGCCCTTCCTCATATGTACATGACTACTAATGTTCTTTGAAATAATGAATCTCTGTATCTCAATATGTAACCTCATTCTTTGCCTTAGCAGCAATGACAACTCCCATTAACTGTAAAAATCTTGTTCATTAAGGAACAATTTTTCACATCCTCTCAATGTTTTGTTCTCCTAATACTTTAATTGAAATGAGATTTTGTGAATATCATAGAAGAGCAAATCCTTTTTTCAAATTGACATATTCGGGGGGAATATGCGTGCTGTTGAGGAAGTTGTTTGAGAATTTCAATAAAAAACTAATTGTGAAAAACAAATTTCATTTGAAGAAAACTTTTCTATTTTCTGTAATGCAGTTGTGTGAGATGGACCAAACAATTTCAGGTTTTTACAATTTTCCGAAATGCAGAATTAAGAGAGAAAATTAGCCCTATGCCTTCTTTAAAAGTGAACTTCATTCTATTCAGATGAAAAATGTAAAGAAAACATCAGAGCGATTTTTGAGAAAAATATTGAAAATATTCGCAGAGATTTTTTGTAAAGTACCTCCAAAATATATATATATATAAAAAAAAAATCAAAATTGCAGGGATACGACTCGAAGCAGATGTATTGGAAAATATTCATTCCCCATTCTGTGTCTGTAATAGATGTAGAATAGAGAGTGTTATGAAATGCTGTAGAAAAAACTATTTTCGGGTCCCCTGACAATGAAACGTTTTTTGTGTATTGTATATACACACACTTCTTCTCCTCATCCTTCTCCTTCTCCTCCTCCTTCTTCTTCTTAAGCTCTACAGCCCTTAGTGGACTTCAGCTTCACGCACATTCCATCTTCTTCCAGTTCTGCACCTTCGTGATGTTCTTTCAACACATCTTTTTGTGGGATGGCCTCTCCTTCTGTTTTGAGAGGTTACTTTCTAATATCTTTTTAGGCATTCATGATTGTTTCATCCTTTCTATATGTTCTAACCAACTAATTCTTTGTGCCTTAATAAATCTGACAATATCTTTTTCTTCCAAAATTAAATTGATCTTATCATTGTGCCTATATCTCCATATCTCTTGGTCATTGATAGGTCCAAACATTTTCCATGTTATTTTGCGTTCAAATCGTCTTAGCTCATTTGCATCATTTGTTGTCATGTCCAGGTCTCTGCCCCATATGTTATCACAGGACGTATTAAAGTTTTAGATATTTTCATTTTAATCTTATGCCTTATTAATTTATTTCTTAATATTTGCATATTTATACAATATGCTTTATTCCCTGCCTTTACAAGTTCTTTGATGCTTTCCCTCTTATCATTCTGATTACAAATAAGGGTTCCTAAATACTTGAAGTTGGTAACTCCTTCAAAGGTTTTATTCAATATTTCAATATTTTGGAGGATCCTTCTTTTGTCTGATGTGGAAAGTACCATATACAGTGAAACTCCGTTTATACGTTTCTCACTTATACGTTTTTCACGGTTATACGTTTTTTTTGTTAGGTCCCGAATAAATTCCTATAATTCCCATGCAAAATTATTTCAGATATACGTTTTACGTTTATACGTTTTTCACACTTATACGTTCAAAATAAAAGTCCCTTTAAGGCCGTATAACGTTCAAATGATCCCGCAGAGGCGCTGGACGATCTGCGTCGTGCCCGGAATTTTGCTCGAGTCGACACGCTCCAGAGCGCTCCCGCGGAGCTGACTCTTGCCCTCTGAGGCCACTTCCCGTTAATGAAACTTGTAATATAGAAGCTCGACTCGGCCTAGCTGAGGGGTCAAGACCGCGCGAGCCCGCGGGTGGTAGCGAAAGTCGGCTCCCGACCCACCTCCAGAAGCGGGACTTCCAAAACGAAAACTTTCAGTCGTATGCGCATGGGAGCTCTCTGAGGATCTCAGGAGGCGACAGCTAGCTCCGAGGGAAGGTCAAAGGTGTCCCCAGGAGAGAGTAATGACATAGATGACCAATAAATGAGAATGTTTGTGCATTGACTGTCCCAGTCTCCAAAGGTGCCTTTGGCTCGCCGTAATAACACGAGTTCCTTTCGGTAGCGGATGGCGCAAGCGGCTAATGAAACCGATCCCTTTCCGCGAGGCGCGGCGCGGCGGGTGTCGCCAGACGGTGGAGCTGTGGCTGTCGTGCGCTTCCTGTCGCCCACGTATTAGATCACCGTGCTTTGATCCGCGTTATCTCAAGTAACATGGAGCTTGAAAGCAAAGCAAGCAGCCGTGGGTCTTCGTCGCCAGTTGTAGCCCACGCAGGTCACGGCCTTCGTTTCCGTAGTGAAACTGAGTCACACAAGTTCAACAGTATCATCCTTTCTGTTCTGCAATCTGCAGTTCTTGGCTGGGATTTGCGAATAGTCTTCGTGACGCTCAGGTCGCGCCTTCATCTCGCGTTTGTTGTACTGTCGTAGTTCGTCTTCTTTCTGGTTTTGCGTCCGCGATATTACACGAAAATGGGTGGTAGGAAAAGGCAACCCCTTTCAATATCAGAGAAAATAAAAATTTTAAAAGTTGTTAGGGAGAGTGGAAATAAAAAGAAAGTAGAAATTGCTAAAGAACTGGGAATACCGGCATCCACGCTGAATTCCATCATTTCTAAGGGGAAAGAAATCGAGGACAAGGCACGTGTGTTTGGGGTGTCTAGTAGCAAGAGAATGCGAATTCAAGGAGGAAAATATGAAAATTTGGAAGATGCATTGCTACAGTGGTTTCAGCAGCATCGTGCTGAAGGTATACCAATAAGCGGCCCCTTATTGTGCGAGAAAGCGACTGAAATTGGACTGCGGCTTGGTTTAGAAAATTTCCAAGCTTCATCTGGCTGGCTTCATAAATTCAAGCTGCGACACGGAATCTGCTGCTAAAATATGTGCGGCGAAAGCGGAAATGTTGATGCAGATGTCGTGTCGGCATGGAAGTCGGGACCTCTTCAAGAACTGGTGGAGCAGTATGCCCCCAAAGATATTTTTAACGCCGACGAGACGGGGCTTTTCTATTCCCTAATGCCTGAAAAGACGATGGCGTTCAAGGGAGAAAATTGTCACGGGGGTAAGAAGAGCAAAGACCGTGTAACTGTGCTTTTATGTGCTAACAGTGATGGGACAGAAAAATTGCCACCGGTCACGATGGGGAAATTTGCGAAGCCACGATGCTTCAAACACATTAAAACACTGCCCACCAAATATGAACACAATAAAAATTCGTGGATGACCACGAAAATCTTTGAAGATTGGTTGCGGGCTTTAGATGCCAGAATGGGTATCAGAGGGCGAAAAATACTATTATTTGTAGACAAGTGTCCAGCACATCCACCAGACACCTCATATCTACAGAACATCAAGGTGCAATTTTTCCCCTCGAACTGCACCAGCAAGTTGCAACCCATGGATCTAGGGGTTATCCGAAACTGAAAGTTGCACTACCGAAAAATGTTGGTGCAACAGGCCATCCGCTACATCGACAACGGAAACAGGAGTTCGACTAAAATAAATGTATTACAGGTAAAATTTTTAGTTTTACGGTCAGTGAGGTAGAATTTTTAGTTTTTATAATCAGGAACACTCCTTTTTTTTCTCATAGGCTATGCATTTTATCTCGTCATGGCAGAAAGTTGAAGAATCTACCATCAGGAACTGTTTCCGGAAAGCTGGATTTGGCAGCCCCGAAGATGATGTAGAAATGGAGTTAGCTTTGGGAGATTTACCCATCAATCAAGCGGACTTCACAGAATTTGTGGATGTAGATAAAGATGTGGTTACATCTGAACTAAGGTCCATTGAGGACATTGTGAGTGAAATCAACGAAGAGATTGATGAAGACAGTGATGATGAAGTGGATGATAGTGAAATAAATGTAGTAGGTTTCAGTGAAGCCGTTGCAGCATTAGAAACTGTTAAAAAGTTTGTTATGCAACACAGTGTCGCAGATGAGGTGATGGGACAGCTATCACGTTTAGAGGGGGAAGTGTATACCTTGGGGGCTTATAATGTTAAACAGACCAAGATAACAGACTTTTTTCATAAGTAATCATTTAAACTACATATTAAAATCTTCTTTTTTGGTAGTAAGTTTTCTAATAAAACAGTACAGTAAAAATAGAGATTTTTTTTTGCTCATAAAATTCAATTTCAGTTGTGTGTTTTTCTCACTTATACATTTTTTTTCTTCGGTCCCCTGAAAAACGTATAAGTGAAGTTTTACTGTACTTTGTTTTATTCTCATTTACGATTAGTCGTATCCTCTCTGCTTTTCATTCCATTTCTTCATCACATGTTATTAAACTTCGTTTGTTTCTAGCTATTATGCAAATATCATCTGCATATGCACATATTTGTACTGATTTATAAAATATCATACTGTTATGTGTTAACTTATTTATTATACTATAATAACAAGAGTAGCTGATATTGTCTTCTTGCTTTACTCCTGTCTCTATTGTAATAGATTTAATTTTTTTGTCACATTTAATTTCTGCTTTTGTATTTTCCTTTGGCATCTTAATCAGCTTAATTAATTTTTCTGGTTTTCCTATGTCATAGAGTGTTTCATAAAGGATCTTCCTATTTATACGATCAAATGCTTGTGAAAATCAAATGTTCCTATTTATCCACAAATAATAGGTGAATATTGATTTATGATGTTGTTGATATTTTTCAGTAATTTATCTGACCAAAATATTTGATTCATTGTACCTGTATAAGGTCAAAATCCACATTGGTATTCTCCAATAATTTTCTCAGAACACTTTTGAAGACTGATTTATTGTACCTGATAATACTTTGTAAACAACGTTTAGTTGAGTATTTCCGCTATAATTTTCACAAGCTTTTTCCTTTCTTGAATATTGGACGTATCATTCCACTTTCCCATTTCACTGGCATCTTTTCTTCTTCCCATATTTTGCCTATTAATCTACATATAGGCTTTTCCAAGGTAATACCTCCATTCTTTTTATTAATTCCCCTTGTATTTGATCTTCACCAGGTGCCTTATTGCTTTTTATTTTTTTTTTTTAATTTATTTCGTATTTCTCTTGTTCCAATATTACTTTCCTCTATATCTATATATTCTATTTTTTTGTTTAACAGGTCTTCAGAATACCGTGCCCATCTATCTATTACTTGTTCTTCATTACTAAGTATCTTTCCATTCTTATCTTTGCATCTTCTGTCCTCTATTTTAAAGCCTTTTCTCATAGTGTTCATGACAGCATAAAATTTCCTATTCTCACTTCCTTTATTTAGCTCTTCTATTTCTTGAAATTGTTTTCCTAGTATATTTTTCTTTTTCTGCCTGCATATGATATTAGCCTTCCTTCCTTGCATTCTGATCTTTATTATTTCTTGTAAGTCTCTGCAGCATCTTCTTTTGGGATTCGTTTTTAATTTCTATTGCCTTTCTGCAATATTTGTCAAATCAGTTGTCCCTCTTCCATCTTTTTTCTTTTAATTGGTTATTTGCAACTTTTATTATCTCCTCGATTGTTCTCCATCCTTCTTCTGTATTATCTTTTTCGGTTTGTTGCTCCAGATAGTCCTTTATCTCTTGTTGATACCTCCGCCTTACCTCTTCTTTCTTAATTTCATTTATTTCCAGTTGCTTTGTAATATTCTTTTCTTTTTCTTGTATTTTCAACAGTTTTTCTCTCCCTTCTGCTTTCACTAGGTACTGTTCAGAGTCACAATTTGGGCTTCTATAACTTCGTACATCAATAATAGATGATGAGTATATCATTTACAAGTACATAGTCAATTTGGCTGTTTCTGTATCTGGTGATCTCCACGTCCCCCAAATGTATTATTATATGTGGGAAACATGTGCTTTTAATTTTCATGTTATTTCTTATGGCAAATTGCCCTAGCATATTTCGATTTTCTTTACTTCATGTGCTTCCCTGCATAATCTTCCATAGTATATTCTTTCCCTATTTTAGCGATTAAATCACCTAAAACAATTATCATGTCATGGTTTGGTACTTGGTTATGTATCTCTTCAAGTTCATGAAATTTCTCTTCTTCGTCTTTATCATTATCTTCAGATATGTCATCTGTCAGATATCTCACATAGACTGTTATCATTGTAATATTTCTCTATCTTCCCTTCAAACATATCCTAGTAACCGTTCACTTGTCATATCATATTCCAATATACACTTTCTTGTTTTTTTGGTCAGTACAAAACCTGTGCCCATAAAGTCCTGTTCTTTCCTCACTTCCAGTGTACATCATTGTGTAGTCCATTTTATCTATCTGTCTTTTGCCATCTCACTTCTTGTAGTGCTATTATATCTATATTATACACACACACGCACAAAGCAGTCAAAATCTGTAAATTTGGTGCTTTTTTTAATTTCTGAGTTAATTTGTCTTTGTAAACAAATATAGTCATTTCTTTTGTAAACCATAAACAATTTACATGTTTCTGGAGTGTTTATGTGTTTCTGAAATGCAAATTTTTCCCTAGAAAGTATTTTTTCAAACCAACTTTTGAGTGCTTATTGCAGCTCAGCCATTTTGAATATACAAGGAGGTTATTAGACAAAAAATACTTAATATTGTCTTAAGAGCTTATTTTCAAAGTTTTGTTGTTTCCTCCCTGGACTCTTTATTTCCAATATACAGACAATTTGCTCATTTTGACAATTATCAATATCATTTTTAAATAACTCATTCAATCATATGTAATTAAAACAAAATAATACTCAAATTACAATTTTCCTAAGTAATTGCAACATATAAAATAACACAAAAGGACAAAAAATACATTAAGAAAAAGAATTTCAAAAACAAATGCACAAATTTTGCACTATTATAAACACTTGTTCAAGCCTTTCACATTTCTCAGAAACAATGCATTGGCGATATCAATTCCAATCCAACAATGTTGGCAGTTCTACACATCCTAAAAATAATTATGTTAGCTCAATACTAATTGTTGCATGGACAAAGCAAAAATTAATTAGTTGATCTAGAATTACATTACTGAATTCTGAAGTTCAATTGTTCATGCAGAAAAAGGCCATTGAGTAGGCCCAAATGAAAACCTTGTGATACTCCAGATGAAGCTTGAATAGCATGAGAAGTTGCGCATGTATATATAGGTCACATATTGCACTCCTCTGGTTTATATTTAATTGTATAATACTATGTATAAATAAATCTTTCTTCTGTGAACAACCTTGTTGTCTAAATTATTCACAGAATTTTTGCCAAAATGAATATTCCTCAATAGTTCAGACTTGGCTTTATGCCCTGTGATTTTGAAAATAATTCTTTAAATTTTGGAGGTGCTTTACAGAAAGACCCCCTGGACATTTCCAAAATTTTGTGAAAAATGGCTTCAAATTTTTTCTTTAAATTTCGTGTAAGAATAGAGTGAAATACTGCTTTAAAGAAGGCAGAGGTCCAAATTTTAGTGTTAACTCTGAAATTTTCAAAATTACAAAAAGGGCATAGCCGAAAAGGTGGTGAAAACTGACCCCAAACCAAATCGATAATCACTATGTGATATGACAGAGAAGATAAAAACGCCGTAGATTCACTAAAAATCAGCTTCCTAGGACAATCTGTTGCAGAGATACAACGAGAAACATGTTTTTCATGTTTAATTTTGTTCTCTGCTTTTATTGCATGTATCAGGACGAAAAATATTGGAGAGGCAGGGAAAAATAGTTGAATTTTAAGGTATTTTTGTCAACCAATTCTGACGCCAAATTCAATTAAAACCTCTTAATCATTAAAAATGCTTGTCAATTATCTGACAATAAAGAAAGGGTTTATTCGTAATAACACTAATTTATATTCATCCATGCTAGTTGAATGACTGTTTTCCTTTTCAGGTTTTATACATTCACCTACTAGAGGTTTATTGTCTGATGACTTGTTTGAAAAATTAGTAATTTTAAAAGGAAATTCCATTTCTTTGTGTTAGATATATTTTTGATATTTTGTATTTGAAAATGTTTATACACATTGTTACAATACATTACAATAGTTATTGTTCAGAAATTTGTATGACTGTCCAGTACTAAGGGTACCCCGGATAAGATCGTAAACAGTTCCCCTAAACCAAATGACATATGAGTGGTTATATTATAATTCTAACATAACAATAATATTTTTGAAAGGTTTCTTAGTTCCTGTCTCACCACCCACATCCCTCTACAGCCAAAAATGTGTTGTTTTTTAAATTTTTTTCAGCAATTTAACTTGGTTTTATCTTGGAGGGAAAAAACAAACAAAACAAAAAACAATTATAAGTAAGAAGACATTTTATATTACCAGAAAAATATTTTTTTATATTTTCTCAGACCCAAATTCAAACACAAAAAAATATTTTTGATAAAAAATAACAAAAAATAATTTTTATTGTCTGAGAATCATGAAACAGGCTTGAAAAAAATCTCAAACGTTCCTTTTAAAACACAAATTGTGAATATTTATTCAGTTTTTTTGACCGCTGGGCTACAATTAAAAATATAAAGACCATTTTCCTGCCTTTAAATCACCTTGACTTTAAGACCCGCCTCCACCGAATCGCCTTGACTAAAGATTTTAGTTTCCTCTTACTATACACTATTATGAGTAAAGGTAAAACAGTATTTTAATATAAGAATATAAAGAATGTTCACTGTGTGAAAGAACTGGAAGCAACATTCAATTTTGATTTTGAATACACTGCTAATAATTTTTAACCCTCCACTCCTCTCATGAATAGCAAAAGGGAGCTCAAGAAGACTTGGGCTAAGTGAAGTTACATTTACTGTCCAGAAATCGAAGCAAGGGGGTCATCTCAACATTTTCTCAATGGATCAAGGAAAACCAGACAAAAAAACCCTGATTGAGTTGGTGTCTTTGATCTTACAATACTTGTTACTAATGTTAGTAATAATAATAATAATTATTATTATTATAACAACAATACTATTCATTTAGAAATGATTTAACAAAATTATTGTTAACAATGCCTAATGCATCTAGCAAATTCAGGGTGAAGAAAATAGAATTTTGGTCTGACATTCTCCTTCTACATCAGTCCAATTGCAATTTAACAGAGGCAGGATGGGATATGCCAGTTCTTATTTCTTTGCTTCAGCTCGAACAGTCAACACGAAAAAGAAAATCAAATGGAATAAGAATTTTTTATTTATGATTTTTTAAGGGAAGTAGTGTTGTGATTTGTAAATTCCTTCACACTGTAGAACATGTTGTTAAGCAGGAAAGCTTTCAATTTACTTTTAAATGTATATATTGTGTTTGTCTTTAATATCATGGCTTAATTTGTTGTAAAGTGTAATGCTTTCTATTAGGGAACTTTTTTGATAAAGTGTAGTTTCAGAATGGGGAACATGTATCAACTACATCCTTTTGAGAAGTGTTGTAGTGGTGTACATCAGAATTTAGAGTAAAAGTGTCTTTGTTTTCTATGAGAATCTTCTTTGTGAAGACCACTATTTCAAATATATACATGCATGGTAGCGGAAGAATCCTTAATTTATTGAACAAGGGTTCGCAAGACTTAACTTATGAGTGCTGGTCATTGTTCACAGTATTCTTTTTTGGATAATAAATGTGTGAGAGCTTTCAGGAGTATTTCCCCAAAATATTATTCCATATTTAAAGTGTGAGTGCATGTTTGCAAAATATATTGTCCGAAGTGTCTCAGTGTTGGAGCTTGACCTGAGGGTATACAGGGCATAGCAAGATTTGGTGAACTTCTTATTAAGATTTAAAATGTGAGCATTCCATTTTAGGTTCTCTTGGATTGTTTGACCAAGGAAGGTAGTTTCATGGGCAGTCGTTACAGGGTTATTATTTATGAGCAAATGATGTGAGAGTTTTCCTTTGGATCGGGGATTCATGAAATTTAGAGAGACTGTCTTGCTGGTGTTTATGATGAGTTTGTTGTCTTGAAACCATTTTACTGGTGCATGCAAGGTTTTTTGAGTTTCTTTTTCTAATGATTGTTGTGTTTTTGCTTTAATAATAATGTTTGTGTCATCTGCAAACAACATTATTTTATTATTTCTTTAAACCGAAAGCATGTCATTTATGTATATAAGGAATAGTATTGGCCCGAGGATGGATCCTTGTGTGACTCCACAATTTATCATCTGAGGGCAGGAGTAGTATGAGGAGAGGTATGGAGGTATATGGAGGGTAACTACTTGTCTATGGTGGGATAAATATGATTTGATCCATTGGCCTGCAATGCCTCAGATCCCTAGCATTTCTTGTTTTGTTAAAAGTATGTGATGATCTATAATGTCAAAAGCTTTTGATAAATCTAAGAAAAGGCCAATGGGAATTTTCTTCTGATTAAGTGCAACAAGTATGTCATTTAGAAAGGAAAAGATTGCTGTATCTGTGGATCTGTTACCCCTGAAACCATGCTGTGCATTTGTAAGGGCATTATTTGCATTGAGAAAATCTATCATTTGAATCTGTCATTGAAAATCCTGAGAGCAGAGAGATAGGTCTGTAGTTCATCGTATCATAACTATTGCCCTTTTTAAACAATGGTTTAATTTTTGCCATTTTGAATACATCTGGGAATATGCCTGTTTTTAGAGAGTAACTGCAAATGTGAGAGAGTGGTTGCACTATACATGGAGCACTGTGTTTGATAAGAAAATCTGGAATGTTGTCCAGGTCTGCTGAGAATTTATTCTCCATTTGCCCAATGATTTTATAAATTTCGGAGGGAATGGTTTCATTTAAAAATATGGAATGTACTTATTGCAAAATAATATATGAAATGTACATTTGCAATGTACTTATCATTTGTTATAATTTTTGCTTGTTTGAATACTTTTTTTAGGATCAAATTGTATGTTTTGTAGTATGAAATGAAGTTGAGGTTATGTGTGTTCTGTGCTAATATTCTATACATGTTGTGTTTTCTTTCACATGACATTTTGATGCCTTTGGTAATCAACAATTTAGGTTTTCTTTTATTTTAAATCTACTTGAGTTTTTGAGGAAAAGTGGCATTGAAATATCTTAAGTATATATTTATGTATGAATTAAAGTTACCATTTGTATCAGTTTCCTTATATATTTCAATCCAATTTTGTAATCCGAGTAAGTTTTGGAATTTCATTATGTTTTCTTTGGAATAGTTTTGAGTTTCTTGGTAAGTTGTCTGTTCTGTAATTTTTGTTTCTATTTGAAGTATTAGATTCTGGGTAGTGTGGTCACTGAAGTCTGTGATAAATGTAGCAACAGAAAAACTATTGTTATTTTCATCTATTATTATTTGATCTATAGCAGTGCTACTATTTTTGGATACTTGGGTTGGTGTATTTATGGTTGTTTGTAGATTGTATGATTTTAGTAGGTCTCTAAATAGATTTTCATTACTGGATTGTGTGAGGCAATTCATGTTGAAGTCATCGCATAGAATAATTTTATACTGTCTGCGTTTTTTAAGTTTGGTTAAAATAACTTCAAGAGTTTTTTAAGAAGATTTTCAAATTCCCAGTTGGGTTGCAATATGTGCATAAGACCCATGTTTTTATTACAGTTAAGTCAATGATGGATATTTCACAGTCTTTTACTTTTATAAGATGAGTGTGATTGGTGTAAGGTACAAAACTAATAGTATCTTTAATAAAAATTCATGTCCCACCATATGCATGATGTGCGTTGTTAATATTTCGACATGAGCTGCTAGCTAAAGAGAAGCCTGGTATATGTGTGCTATCTAGTTGTTCTTTGGTCAGCCAGTGTTCTGTAAAGCACAGTATTGAAATGTGGTTGAGCTTCTCCTCCAGTAATATTTCTATGACAGTAAGTTTGTTTTTCATTTTGATGAAGAATGTGGAGATAGTTGTTATTTTGTTGTATTGTCTGCTTTCCTGCTGATGTTTGCTGCTACAAGTTATATACAGGAGTGGGTTTTCAGTTGCAATGGAAATTGTACTTACGGATGGGATGGGACGTAGGACATGTGGAGGTAGGTGAAGGAGGAAGGAGTGGATAGGCATGGAGGTCAGAGGAGGAACTGAAGAGAGGTGTGGAGGCAGATGAAGGGACTGGAGAGGGTGAGTGAGGTGTGGAGGCAGGTGAAGGACATGGAGGAGGGAGAAGGAACTGATGGAGGTTAGAGAGGACTGGAAGTTGGTGAAAGATGTGGAGTGGGCAAGAGGGGTGTGGATGGAGAGGAGGAAGGATGGATGTGGGATGGCAGGGGCTGGGGCTCCCAGTAAGTGTGAAATGAGAATGACTCCTAGTTTTTGTTTACCTATCTGGTTCATGTGGAGACCATGCTGAGTAAAATGTTTTCTTTCTATAAAATAATACTATTTTTTTAATATTTCACTCAATATAGAGCAAAAAAAACTAAAATTTTGAAAAAAATGTGCATGACTATAATAAATGAACTTATTATGAAGGAAAAATCTTTATCTTCAATTTTGTAGTTTTAGGAAGATGCCGAAATAATTTCAAACTTTTGCAGTTTTCGAAATTTCAGAGTTAACAGTGAAAAACGGATCTATGCCAACTGTACAAGGATATTCTATTCTATCCTTTCAAAAAACTTAAAGAAAATTTTGAAATATCTCATGGGCGCTCTGTAAAGTACCCACAAAAATTATTGAATGTTTCTCAAAACCTCAGACCTGTGAGTGAGGCCAGATCGACGGGTTATTTGAGTTTGGGAAAAAACCGTATGCTTAGTTTAGGTGCTAGTGTTGGTCGCGTATACCAGACGGACGGACATTTGGGGGGGGGGGGGGAGAAAGAAAGAAGAAAAAACTCTTTTCAGTATCAAGGGACCCCAAAAGTGTATTTCCGTTGAAATTCGAAATTGTTTTCCACAGTATTACATAACTTTCTCTATAGTATGTGTATTACTCCGTATATGCGTACGTATACGAAAAAGTAAAAAGCCAAAAACCGATTTATTCACATCGCTCGCCGACCAGAATCTGGAACTGCCTACTGCACAATACACGACAAAGACTGACTCAATAAAATGACTTATCTACGACCAAGCTAAAAAAAATAAATAGAACATGTCTTTACAAATCCCTTCCTCGACCCTCTGTTCAACAAATATCTACAATACTTCTGTAAGAAATGCCCCAGAGGCATAAAACGGATGCCCACCGACTAAAGATTCCTTCAACCACCATAGAAATACTTTTAAATCTTACTCTTCAATAGAAGAAAAATTTCTACCCGATCTATTTCTTCATAGAAATAGCTCTGTGCGCTACGCTGCAACCGCGCCTGCCGCCTAGTGGAGATGCAACCCATCCGACGCCGCAACATCACGCGCCGGGGGCCGCGGCCCCGATCGCTCCCGCGAGCGGAGCATGGCCTCTCGACCGCAAGAAGAATAAATCAACTTTAACCCTTTGACTCTGTTTCTCCATTACTAACGTGAACTCTGTTTGGGGTCAGATTTGACCTCAACACGCTTAAACCAATAGTTTACCAGTATTTCATGCACGGATGCTATTTGGAATTATCAATTAAGAAAATTATGCTATTTATTTGCTTCATTTATATCGTACTAAAAAACAAAGAATATTTCCAGAAAAAAACATATCTAGCATATCCTCTTGACCGTACAGAGGTAACCTCCATACCAGCATGAAAATGTGTGATTCAGGGCTACTAACTCGTAATAGACAAATTGTCAGACAAGCCAGACTGTCATTCAGAAATAACAACATAGCATTATAAAACGGAAATGAGACCCGTTTTTAGAATTTTTCTTATAATTTGGTGTAACCTGGAATCTATTTGGGAGCATTTCTGACCCCAACCACATAAAAAGAAAATTACTTCAAACCAAGAAAACTTAAAAAACTGAAAAGTTTACAACACATATACAACTGCACATAAATAGCATAACTAAAAGGATAAGTTCATGTGAATAGTTTTCCAGACAAGACCCGAACAGTTTAAGATAACAACAGCGGATGAGCGCCCCAAAGGTGTAGGCCGCCGCAAACATTAGAAACCAACAAAGACAAAGGCCGCCGCAAACATTAGAAACAAAGAAATATTATCGAATAATAATTCTGTCTACTTGGCAGCTGTGAGTGGGGTAAAGCTATCTTGCCACTTCCTCGGGCGGCAGTTACGTGGTCGTTCTCGCATCAGATAACAGCAGCAATACCAAGGAAGAAATCGCAATAAGAGCACACAACAGCAGGCTACGCAGAACCGCTCACACGATGCGTAACGGAAGAAGTAATGGCGCTCTTCAATTTTCAGTTGCTTCGCACTGTTAGATTTCACTTTTTCTTAATAAGTATCGGCAACTCTACCGTGACACCGGAATTTGAAGCTCCTGATTGAATATCAGAACCTCCTCTCTCCTGACAGCTGCTAGCTGTCGACAGAAATATTATTCGGACAATACTTCCTTCTCCGCGCATTTCGCCCTGAGAAAGGTCGCAGAATGGCTGCCGAAACATTGGCACCGTGCCCACGAAGTGGCGTCTCCCAGTTAAACAAGTATACTTCGGTTCTTATAACATGGCGCGTGATGGCCTTGTCTTCATGATGGAATAAGACTCGGCTTTTCGCGTCTTTCTCGGGTGTACCGCTAGAGTCGCTTGTGATCATGCGACATTAGCGACGTGACCGAGAAAGACGCAAAAAGCCATGCCATATTCCATCGTGAAGACAAGGCCCTCACGCGCCATGTTATAAAAACCGAAGTATAGTTACTGCCCCAACGCTCTTGTACGTTTACATTGTATTCGTATTTAGAACTTTGGGAGTTATAATGACGGCTATGACAGACCGAATAGGGCGGAAGGTATAGATAGAATGGGAGTGAATGGGGGAGGCGAGAGTTTTTCTCTCTCAATTTGTTGCGTCTTAATTATTGACCCAACGCGTCTCCAAGCCCCTTGGAGGGGGGGGGTTAGGCGCTTTGCGCTGGAAAGTAATCCCCTGTTAATCAGTGCTCACCGCCAGGTAGCATCTCCTCCTACAACGCGCTCCTGCGTCATTACCTAGCGGTCAGAATTGGGAAGGAATAAGGATAGGGTAGGGTGTAGGACACTTCACAGGGGGGTTGGACTAGCCCTTGTGAAGCAGCCAAACTCGTTTTGTTGGAACAAATTTCACATAGAAATCGAACGCGGACCTCCTTGATGAAAGGCGAGCGACTTCGCTCTGTGCCACAAGATGACCGAGTTGTACGCAGGACGGCCATGGCATGCCAAATAGGGGATGCGGAGGATATGGACGATGCGTGAAGAGCGAGAGGAACGGAGAGCGCAAGGATGGACGGCACGGCATAACAGGCCGGAAATGGCGCGGTGTGGAGAAGGGCGAAGCGGGGGCGGGAGATGGTTGCTTAACAGACGATAGTGAGATATAAATATTCAGGCCACACCGGTAATCAGCTTGTATTGATATAAAATTAGAATGGAAATGTAATATTTCTCAATTTTCTTTCTCACATACTGCTTTTTTGAACGTGAGATTAACAGTATCAAGTATTATGACCCATTTACAAGATTAATGCCGGAAATTAAACATTTATGTTATTCATTTTTTTTACTCGCGGAAACAGCAATTTCCCGAAACGCGAATACAATGCAAGATTAAGTGAAAGATGATCTCGTGCTCTTCCGTGCCTGTGAGCCTTTGAACGTATTCGTTTGAAATTGCCACCGTCATGTCACGACAGCGCCTATTAGAAATGGCAATGCAGCTGTGATGACGCTGCACTGGCGACTCAAGGCGCCGCACACTGGTTTAATCGCGCAAAAACCTGGCCATAATTGCAAAATTCAAAGTGCGCGTTTGGAATTCTGACTTATCAAATCTCGTTCGGAAGACATTGGAGCATACTACTTCAGCTTCAGAAATTTATTTCAATCATTTTTGTCTTCCACACGGTGTCGTAAAGTTACAGTTGCTCCAATGGCTCGAATTCGTTGATTCTTGCCAACGATATTCGTGAAATTAAAAAAAGGGTTTAAAAATTTTTTTTAGGATTCTTTTTGTATTTCCGAATATAAGACACTTATGGCTATAAGTTAAGTATATTTTTAAGAAAAAGTGTATAATATTTTTATAGATGATGCGGTTGAATTCTAAACCATGTAGCGTAACAAAGTTAGTCGTATATATTGTAGATTATATTTTTTGTCCTGCGTAGTCCTGCCTCAATTATTATTTTTATTTATCAAGTAGAATGTCCTTAATCAGAATAACACAAATTTAGCTGCACATATCTGCATCTTTTTGTTTTAAAGCGACTATACTACAATGCTACGTAGTAAGATATAACACTAGATCGAGGCAGAGTGTTCTCATATCTGACTTTAGCATGCAAGGTAGAACTGAGATACTGATACAAGGGGACTAATGAAGAATTGCATTGAAAACGGTTCACTGAAGGACCCACAAATTCTGGGAAAGGAACAAGAGAAGTTTTGGTAATAAAATAGATGTTAGCAATAACATAATCCTGGAATGGAATGAAAATCATGTTTATCATAAGATTACAGCATGTGATCCTATTGTGCCAATTGGAATTGCCAACAGATGGGTGACAAGATGGGAAAAGAAGACAATTCCAAGAACATGTTGCTTTAGCACCACTAGTTTCATGGTTTTTCAAAGGTGTAAATTGGTTTCTTTAAAATGTTTTTTTCACCATAATAGAAAAAAGGATGTTTATATAAACTACGCATATAATTTGAAAATAACACATAATAAACTATGGAAATATATATTTTGGCTAGAAATAAGAAATTCAGCCAGAAAATATTAAAGACATTCTGCTTTTAATGCAATGTTAAATTGAAATATTAGAAGAGTTTTAATATTTTTCTTCGGAGAATTTTCCATCATCGATGACTGAGCAACATGCCTGTAAAACACACACACACACCAACACTTTTCACATAATATGAGAAATAATAGGAGTCTGGAGACTTTGGAATTTCTATTCTGCCTCATGCAGTGTCAATATCAGTGTGATGATGATGATACTGCTATTAGTAGCAGTAGCAAGATATTGTTTTATTTGTATCAGCCCACATTTTGCGCAAAGTATTGCACTGACAGTTCCAAGAGATCTGCTCCTTAGCAAACTGGTTGCAATCTGGAGTAGGTATAATTTTCAACCGACTTATAATATCATTAGTCCTGATTAAGAGGAATAATAATAATAATAATAATAATAATAATAATAATAATAATAATAATAATAGGAAAAATATGAGGATAAAAAATTATGCACAAATTGTCACATTAATGAACATATATTTTCTTACAAAAAGAAAAACATATTGTTATGAAATAGTTAAACATCAAATTCGTAAAGCACCCTGAATAAAAAGATCAACACATAAGAAATGCCGTTCTTGCATTCCATTCATCATCCAACAACAACTAAATATTGCCAATCAGGTCCCATACATTTATCTCACCTCTCTCTAATAACATTGTAATACTGTTTTCTTAAATCGTTTTTTCTGCTAATGATATACCTAATAACTGGGACTTTTATCCAAAGTCAGCCATACCATGTAGTAAAGAACAAATTATTTTAAGATGAAAAGAATATCTTTATCAGTGGTTGAATTTATAAAAAATTTAAATAATATCTTCACATTCAAAAAGTTTGTCATAAATAAGCTTTTTTAATGTGTTTAGTAATTCACATTGGAGATTTATTTCACATGAGTCAATGCCTGCAGCTGCAGAACATGGCCAATATCTCAGAATTCACAGAAAACACAAGCTTATTGAAGAAACACATTCACTCCTTTTACATTAACACATACATTCATTTCTTTAGGCGACAACAAACAATGACAAAAAGCATGCATTCAGCGCTTCAATTTACAACTGCAATACAAAGAGAAGATAATGATTAAGCAATAGCTGCCACATAATCTATACAATACACAAGGTGACAGATCCACAGTATTTCAGAGAAACTGAGTTGTCTGCCTTGGCACAAGTATCTCACACAAAAACATCTTGTCTTTAATCACAGAGTCACACCTCATTGACAACTTTTGATAAGTTTTTAAAACGGATAAAAATATTCAAATAAAATATTCTACAATAACTCTACTTTTCACAAAAAACAAAAGTAAAAATATACAATCTTGCACACACATGTAGCTGAATGAAAGATCCATATCACATTTAAATCTATAGGAACAGGAGCAATAATGAACAGGAAGTTCATAATTAACACTAGTAATAATTATATAAGCACTCTAAATAAATATATATATATGCAATATTGACATAGTCTCAAAATATCTTGGGAAAATTCTTCATCCAGATAACTTGTAATATTAATTCACATTCACTACACATCCTTCAATGTTGTTACTGTTCTGCAAATACACAATCCACTGCTGATTTAATACAGAAAACACTTAGTTCAGGTGTGCTTTGCTGCTGCTGTAGCAACAGTAGTGGAAGATGTAACATTTGCTGGAGTGGCTGCGCTCACCGGTGGTCGTGCAACACTTAGGTACAATGGTGAGCGCAGCAGCACGCCTCATGGCAGCGGTAACCGTACGACGGGGGCTGCCACCACGGGTCTCAAATGAAGTAATGTGGTGGGCGCAGTGCGAACTGCACGGGGGCTCGGTGTCGAGGTCCCACTCCCTGTACCCCCAGCGGGCCGTGAGGTGACGGGAGTGGTGGACCCCGTGGCGGGAACTGAGACGCGAGCAGCTGTGCTCGCTGTTGGTGTTGCTGTTGTTGCAACACAAGTGCCGCCCGTTGTTGCTCGCCCTGATACATGGCATAGGATGACAGGAGATGCCCCTGAAAAATATATTACAGCCTATAAGCATTCAATGAAATTTAAAACTTAAGTACATAGTTCAGGCAGGAATGATAGAGGAAAAAATTACTTCTGCCAAGATGAACTGTCCCCAAGCATTAAGAAATGTATAAACATTACAGTACATACTAAACAAGTCAAATGAATCCCCCAAAATCAGAAACATTAATGAACGTATTACCTTATTACTGGCAACAGAAGGCTTGGTCATGGCCGTTAAGAGAGAATTATGTAATAGTCAAGGCAGGGCAACAAAATGTACATGACTTACTGAAGTTGTTTACATTCTACAAACTGGCTAAAAAAAAATTGTTGACACTCAAGCACTATGAGAAAGTTTCCAGGGACTTCTAGCACCTTGGCAGAACTACAGTGCCATTCATGACTCCTGAATAAACCAGTGGCATACAGGCAATTTCAAACAGAAGGGGTATTTCTAAATGAAGTTTGAAAAACATTTTGCAGCATTATGGAAGTTAAATTTTTGATTAATTATTTAAAATACTCCTTGCATTATGTGTGATTAATTACAGTTCGTTCTTATTTCCTCTTGTTGTGATTCATATGAAATTTGTGAGTAATAATTCATAAAATAGTTTTCTGTATTAAATACCATGTTTTATTTTTTGTACTTTTTATTCTTCTTATCGTGAAAGTTAGAATTAAAATTGACTATCAACAATTGCAAAGTGCAATCATCTAAGAAAAAGATACCATTTGTACAATTTCTCTACTTTAACACATGCTTCTCTGAATGCAATACATTTAAAACTTTATGGATAGAGTGACAGTTTTGAACTTGTGGTGCTATAGAATGGTAGAGACTTTCTTGTAGTTGTTAGTTTTCTAATCTCTTTAGTCTGGGGTAGCTTTTCAGTTTTGCCCCACTCCACCCTCCATAGCTGCCATCTATTGCTGCCTAACATCCCGCCCTAACGAGATCCCACTTTCTCCCAACCAGACAGTTCAGATATAGTTAACTGAGCCCGACATCTGGCGGAGAAAGTGAGAGTCAAATCCCAGGCGTAGACGGGACTGCCCACGGGGTGCGCCTGCTTAGATAAAAGTCCCCAGACCCGCGTCGGGGGTAGGCTTCGAAGGAAGCTTGGGTCGAAACTCGGGTGTGGAACACTGCCTACGGGCAGTCTCCCTGCAAGTTAACCCATACGAAAATAATAAAAATAATAATATTGCTGCCTAAAAAATATTTTTTCACATTTTCTCAACTTTTCAGTCGTTAATGGTAGAAATCAAATACGACTTTCAGAATATTTTACAAGAGTAAAATCTGGTCCTAAATGCAAATTTTAGTTGAAAAATTGGGAGCCACTTTTGAGAAAACATCTGAGCATTTCTGAAAATGTGCAATTTTGAGCTCATTTTCACAGAAATTTTTTATGTATAAATCATTGATAATGTAAATATTAACGACTGAAGAGGAATTTGGAAAAATAAAAGAATACAGCAAAATGATGTTTTTTATCTTATACAGTGTACTTAGCACTATCCATGCAAAAGTTCCAAGATAAAATTTTGACTCCTTTTTGAGGAAATATAGTTTATGATATTTTTAAATATTGTCCATATTTCAAAAGTATGTAAAAACTACTAGTACTTTCAAAACAGTGAACCAGACATAAAATAAAGAACAAGTAATAATGAACAAATTTCATTTTAAGAAAAAAAAAAGCCATCTTCAATATTGTAGTTTTAAGAAGACACCAAAAAAATTCATTCAATCTTTGGTAATTTTTGAAAATTCAGAATTAACAGTGAAAATTAGAACTATGCCATCTTTACAACTATATTTCACTTTACTCTTATAAGAAATAAGAGGGGAAGGGAAAAAAAGAACCATTTTCAAGAAATATTTGAAAATGTCAAATATTCATTTGGAAAAATTCCTATGAATGGTTTAGGTACTATCATTCTTCACTGAATGTGACAGATTGATAGAGATTTTGGGGAAAAAAGCCACACATTCCATTAAAATCTCAAAATCGACTTTCTGCAGCATTACACGACTTTTCTTATACTCCATGTACAAATACAAGAAAGTAAAAATTAGTTAGAATTTCAATGAAATAAAAAACAAACAAACAAACAGGTCTTTAAAAATAACTTTTGATATTGATGAAGATGTCCACACTATCAGAAGAACAAATATAGTCTAAAAGATAATGAGGATTATAAGACAAATTATACAAAATGCAAATTTAAAATTATAAACAATTTACAATGGATGTTAATAAACCAGAAAATAGAGAAAAACAAAGTATTCTGTGTATTCATGAGATACCATAAAAAAATGTAATTCTGTTGCTTGCATAACAACATTCCAAACCTTTTTGGCATTTAATGTGGAGTAATTCTCCTTTAATACTGCCAATATGTGAAGTCATAAGTAATTGCCTTTTATCCTTATTGGTCTGGGGCTCAGTGCCATTAGTTATCCAGGGTTCGCAGATGGTCTCCCATTCCAGGATCTATGGTGTCTCCAGCTGCTTAATCTTCCACAAAGCTTAGTTAAGAAGTTCGATTCTCAGTGGAGGTGAATTTCAAATGGTTGAGGAGAATGAAATTAAAACGTCAACTGATGGTTAAATTGACTCATAGAAATTGCAATATTTCGGTGTTACAGATAATCTTCTGTATTAATTTCCTCCCACACGATTTTCATTAAATGCAACCGACCATGTGAGAGCGTGTCTATGGTTTTACCCAGGAACTTGAGAAAAATCCAAAAACAATGAAACAGTTTTGATTTTGATTGAAAAATGCAGATATCTGATTGAGTTATTCCACCTATTCTCATAAGGTGCAAAATCAACTGAATTCTCATTCACAGTTTGTCTCTGCTTATGGCACAGGTGACATCAAATGACAGCACAACTTCAAGGAAGAGCCAATAAATATTTGCTCTTCACATGTGTTATGAAACAACAACTTTTACTTTCTCATATACACACATATATACGAAGTAATACATGAAGTTAGAGAAAGTTATGTACTGCTGCGGGAAACAACAGGAAATATTCAGAGATAACTCTCATTGCCAGGCTCTGATAAAGGAAGAGTGGATAAATCCAGTTGCTAAATTTAGAGAAAAAAATCCTCAAACACGTGGTGCAGCCAGGATTGCTGTTTTATGGGTCCTTGATACAGAAAAATCAATTGATAGCAAAATGTCCGTCCATCTGTCTGTGAACACCACTAATGCCTAAACCATACATAGTATTCTTTCCAAATTGAAGAAACCTGTTGATCTAACTCCAGTCGAAGCTTTGAGATTTTGAAAAACATTCCTTAAAATTTGGGAATACTTTACATGAAGCCCCTGGCACATTCTCAAAATTTTCTCAAGAACTACTCCAAATTTTTTCTTTAAACTTCTTGTAAAAAGAAAGTAAAATATACTTATAATAGTGGCATAGGTCTGATTTTCAGGGTTAACTCTAAATTTTCGAAAAATGTATAAATTTAATTTTTTACGGCGTCTTCCTACAACTACAAAATTGCAGATAGAGACTTTTCCTTTGTACAAAATTTGTTCTCCATATTTAGTTCTTTCGTTAAGGTCATGAACATTTTTGGAAAATTTTAGTCGTTTTCGCGTAATATTGCGTGCAATATGTGCAATTTAAAAAAATAAATGGCTCCAAATTTTTTCTTTTAACTTTTCATAGAAATAGTGATCAATGTACTTTATAAGGTGACATAAATACCATATAGCTCTATTCTTTTATTTTTTCAAAAATTACAAAAATGTAATTTTTTTGACTTGTCTCTCACACTGTTATTATTTACATTACTGGCGATTTGTTTTTTTACATTATTGTATTTACAAATACATGCGCTTTAAATAATGTCTTATAAAGTTTCTCGGAACTAATAAATGACATTAGTCATTTAAATAGTTTATTAGTATTAGAGTAATTTATCAACTGTTTATGATGTACTATTACTAAGTGATGAACAAGTTGAAATCTGAATACAGATGGAAATAAGTGTTTCTGCCAAGAATTGAAATTATTCACCAAGCGAATACACACACAGTTTTGACTACACAGAGCTACAAACAGTGTGTTGCTTCTGTATAATTTCCTATGAATACTGTAACAGTCAAATGTATTACTGTTTATTTCATTTGTCAAAGTAAGAAGTGATTACTGCTCCTGACTATGGAAATAAACGCAGATATGCATTGAAGGCACTTTGTTTGAGATGATTGAATTGGACATTTTCCAGTAATAGCTGAGGTGTTAGTAGCGCAGGAAATGCAATATTTCAATATTACGTAGCTCTTTCCAATAATGCAAGAAAGGATGTTGTAGCACCACTAGTTTTATATTCTTGGTTTGTTAAAAACTGTTGTGCTGTACATATACCATTCTATGTTATTGCAGAAGTCATGAGGATTGTTTTTGTTACAAAAATTAATTTATTGATGATGAGCTTTATTGTTATGAGAGTATTTTATTTGTTGATTTTGAGCAGTGTACATGATGCATACTTTTTGGAAAAACATTTTGTATGGTTTTCTTCAGCGGCATTTTTTGCTGTTACAAAAAACTAGTCTTCAATGTATTTGCTTCAGGAAATTTAAGGTAACTTTAGTGTTAATTGGGAAGGTCTGTAAATTTTAAATTCTACATTTTCTGTAAAGTTATGTATTTTGAGAAATTTGTTCATTAATGAGTATGACAACGAAAGTTTACAAGTTTTTAAGAAAAAGAAACTTCTAAACCTTGTCACTACAGTAATGAATGCTATTTAATGTCATTGATACAAAATAAATTGAATGCTGCTGTTAAGAAAATTATTGACCATGTAAACAACAAAAAGGTAGATTTTACTTATAAATTAGGTTTTACAAAATGTAATGTGCTACGTTTCAATCAGTTTAACGAAGAGAAATGTGCACATGATAGTTGAAATATTAAGAGGTGCATAATTTGTGATGTGCACTTAACATAAATAACACAAATTGTATGAGAGTCTGTGCCATGGTATAGCACTACTGATTTTAATTTCTGAAATACGCAGTATAGAAAAGCTATGCAATGCTATAAAAAGAACATGAAGATTTTGATAGAGAAACACGATTTGTGAGGTCCCTGATACCAAAAAAGGTTGTTTTGTTTTGTTTTGTTTTGTTTTGTTTGTTTGTTGTTGTTTTTCCTTTCCAATATGTCACTCTATCCAATAGGGAAACACTAGTGCCCAATCTGTAAAGTAAAATGAGTAATCTATACTAATAAAAGTGAATTCAACAATGTGTAACTGACATCGAAACCACAAAAAGTAGCTTATGAATAGATATGAAATTTTTGCAGACGCTGCTTCAGGATTGTTGCAGAGTCTTGCAAAGTTTGGTAAAGACTAACACAATCCAAATGCAGAAAATAAATAATTTAAATAATATGTTTGTAGATGCACCGCAACCATTTTTTGCCTCTTGCTTAGAGCACATGGTTCCAAATATATTCCACCAGAGCCTAGTAGTGCTGCAGCAAAACTGGTACCTCCTTTATTTGCTAGAGGTCAGTAGCGGTGCATAAGATTAGAAAAATTTCATCTAATAGCAATGTGTTGTAAAATAAAATGAAAGAAAATTATAGTATTTTATTAAAATTTGAACAAATTACGTTAAAAATAATAATATTAAACATCGTGCTGTATATGAAATTGATCTTTTCCCTCATTCGCAAGGATTGAATATGAAGAAAGTCCAGACAACGCCGGGTATTTTGCCAGTTCTCAATAATCCTACTGATCTTGTGATCGTAACAATATTTTTAAAAAAATATGAAAACAAGATTTTCTGAAAAAACATTGCAATTTTTTCTTGAAAGATTTTGCCCAAGATGAAGAGGATATGGTGTACATGCTAAGAAAGCTAATAGAAGAATATAATAAATGGGGATTAGAAATAAATTTTAATAAAACCGAATGTATGTGCATTGGACAAGGAATAACAGATATAGACATGAATGGTAACAAAATTAAAAGCTGTAACACCTTCAAATATCTTGGATCTTTAATAAACAACTCGGGTACATGTGCTGCAGATATAAACTCGAGAATAATTATGGGGAAGAAAGCAACCAAAGCTTTACACGGCATATTATGGAATAACAATATCCGCCAAGACGTCAAAAGAAGGATATTCCATTGTGTGGTAGAAAATATAGTACTATATGGAGCAGAAATGTGGCCACAAACACAAAAAATAAGAGATAAGATAAGGACAGTGGAAATGGACTACATGAGACGATGCCTACAACTTACTCGCAAGGACAGAGTGCGAAATGAAGAAATATGGAGAAGGATGAATATAATTTGTTCTATTACGAAGACCTTGGAAAATAGAGCACTACAGTGGTATGGACATGTTCAGAGAATGTCAGAAAACAGATGGCCATACAAGATCTTAAAATGGCAACCACCTGAGAGACGGAAAAGAGGAAGACCAGTTTTAGAATGGGAAAAATACATCCAGGAAGCTATGAAGGATAGAGGCCTCAAACCACGAGATTGGGAAGATCGAGAGTTGTGGAGGGTGAAAACGGCAAGCTCCTAAGGGGAAAATGCCGAAGAAGAAGAAGAAGAAGAAGAAGAAGAAGATTTTGCTATAAAACAGCAAAATTCACTTAATATAGGTCTGATTTTCATTAAAACCTCTGGTAAATTGAAATTTGCAAAAATTAAATTTCTTTTCTAGCCTGTTCTACACCTTCAATATTGATCTCTTTCTGAATGAAATTCATACCCCAATATTTTCTTCAAATCATTCCATGTACAGTATTTACAGTATTTCCAAAATCTTTATAGTTTTCAACAATTAGAGTTACATTGTAACAAAGATACTTCAATTTTGAATCTACAGATTTCTTTCATAATTTTAGCTTTACTGCAATATTTCATGCATGATTGAATTTCATGCAGTTACAACAAAATATAAACCCTTTCAATCATGATTTTTTAGTTTTAGTGATAAAAAATTAAAATTTGGTATATTTTCTACTTCAACATTAAATTAATGGCTGTCAAAAAAAAAAAATTTTCGATTCACATATAACCAAAATTGGGATTGTCTCATAAATAGGACACTGTGACTACTATACTTGGTAAGAGTTTGAGATTTTTGCAGATGATAGCTTTAGAAAAAAATGTGTTAGGTTATTTTAATTATTCTTAAAGACGCAAACCTAAAAAAGAATATTTATTGATAATTTTAATAAATGCAAATTTTCTTCAAGTGAAATTATTATTGTAAAAGAAATTTTTTGAAACTTGCTCCCCTGTGATACACATAAAAGTGTGTTACATTTTTCACATTTGATAAGTTTTGACGTTACAACTTTCAAATTTATAACGGAATTGACTCTTTACATCAACAAATTCTGACAGATGGTTTACTCCATCAAACTGTAACATATTTCTATAATTGGCCTAATAATTGCTGCTCTCTTAGTATGTGTTACTCTGAGGGACTCAGATCTTTCTCGCTCTGAAGGACGTCTTCGCACTTTGGGAGGACATCTTAAAGAGAGACTCAACGATTCTGCCACATAATGATGAAAACAATATGGAGTCAGCTTCATCATTACAAGTCACACTCTCCTGGGGCGCAGTGCTATTCGGGTTAAAACTTGATTGACCATGAATTGCTATTGGCTGCGAAGGATCAATGAGATCAGTTTGTTCATCTTTATATCCCAAAAGTACATCAATTTCCGATAACAAAGCAATTAAATACATTGAAAATCATTAGAGAATCAGAAACTACACAAAGAAGTCTAACATGTTACCTGTTTTATGAACAAAATTCTCCATTTCAACACATCCTGAACCCAAATGATCCTCAGTTTCCGATATGTCACCATTTTCTATAAGTGAAAAAAGTTTTTCTCCTGATATATTTTTTCTTTCAGATCTTTCATTAATAAACCAAACAAAATTTTCATCCATCTTGTCTATGATTTCGACAGATTCACTTACTTGCCATTTCTTACACAGTCAAATGACCATCACGGTGTACTATATAAATCAGGATACTTCAACGCCCTCAAAATCAACTTCTGAGAATAGGCAATGGTACACTCATACACTTTACCATAGAACATAGTTTTGACAACACTAAAAAATATTTAAATCAGTGAGCTGATTCTAAGAACATGACATCATGACAATGAAAGATAAAATACACTTATCATATTGTATTAATCCGTTTCATCAGTATATCTTTCGACGATCATTGATAGACATTGTTGTATTACAGAACAAAGTGAATGGTATGTTTTAAGCAAAAAATTAATATTAAAAATGATTTAGTAAATAAAACATGCAGAAAATAATGTACAAATATATTAAATATTTGCAAACTAATCATACAATATATTCGACAATGTGTTTGAAGGATAGAAGTTATGAGTTTATAATGATGTAAACATCATTTTTCAAGAAAGTAGTACTACTGGAACTACTCGAGTTATTTATAATATATTTTTCCTTTTAAATAATGATTGTTTGCTCTTTGCAGATAAATTTAAAATGTGTAAATTTATTAGAGACTAAAGTGATATTACTGCTCTTCAAAATGTCCCATTGTTAAGTGATGCGTTGAAAATGACATCAAGCTGAATTTAAAAAAAAAACAATAAATAAAAAACCAACAACTACTCCTGTTTGAATGTACTTTTCTCATTATTAGTAATATAATCTATAATAATACACTAATAATTATAATTTATAATATAAATTATTTGAGTAGAGTAATAAGAATTATATATTGTCATGTATTGTTCCATAAACATGTATTGACGCGAGTTGGGTAATGTATTTGAAAATGAGACTAAGTGTCTGTACATTACTTGAATAAATAATATATATTTCTGACCAGCATTATGTATTTTTAGCTTCTATTTTTCAGAATATAAAAACAATGATAATTGGCTTAAATTTTTTTTTTAATTCTACATTGGGCTGTAATTGCAAGAACTATTTTTATCATTACTTAACACAAATGTACTTGAAATAGTATGGAACACATAGAGTAAACATTGGAAGTAAAATGAGTTGAATGGTAAGCATGAGCAGTGCAGGGTTAACAGCAAAAGTATTTAAAGTCAAACATTTTTAATAAAGGTCAAATATTATCATAAATATAATTAATTAACAGAACCTCTTGTCAAATAAATGCTATTTTAAGACTCTATAATGAATTTCCAAAATTACAGGTAGTTATTCATTTTTGCAGCTCATTGTATCAACAATCCTACACACTTCAAGCAAAAATTAATTTTTTTATAAAGGAAGTTGAACAGTTCAAACTTTCCAATTTGAAAATACATTTATTCAACTGGTTTAACTATCCATAAACCATAGCCCCTTTTTGAAATGTTTTGTATAAAATCAAATGAAAATTTTGATTTTATTTTTACAAAAATTATCATAAATATTTTATGATTCTGTCACTGGAGATTACGAAGCCACTTGTTTATAAATGTCATTGCACAAGAGCAAGCTTTCTTCTCCATATGGTGCAACAACATCAAGGAAGTTGGTTTTGCTGACTTCGAAAGAGTAGCATAAAGAATATTAGTGTTTTTAATAAAGCAATGATGAAAGTCCATTCAACCTTTTAGTGCAATATTATTCTTCTATCAAAAATGAAGTGTTAGAAAGTCTTTAAACAAATGTTAAAAAGAACTATTAAAATTCTTTGTTAAATTTTTTCCCTTCAAAAGTACACAAAGGCATGAGATTTATAGCAAATTATAGTTTAGTTAAAAACAAACACAGGATGAAAAATGACACACACTCTTGATAACTTATGTTTGCTTGACACATAAATGTATTCAAAGTATTTGAAAATTAATGAGAATTACAATCAAGAAATAGGTGACAGGTAAATTCTCTTAATTTCCTTCAATTTCAGACATTAAATGTGCACTGATTAGTCAGGAGTCACCATTACAGAAACTAAAACATGATTCATGCTTAAAACAAGCATGTACACATTACTGCTATCAACTAAAATGTAAATCAAACATGCCCAACAGCAAACGTAATGATATGTTTAGAATTTTAGTAACAAAATAATATATACTTTTTCATAGCAAACTTCTTAGCTGGAAAAAATAAAATTTTATCACTGTTAAAGGTAAAAGAATCTAGCAAATTAAAATAGCCATAGGCAGTTAACAGCACGACTAACATTCTTTTAATACTATATAAGAGCCTGTTCCTATTTGGGTAAATAAATAAATTTAATAATACAGTTCAGTGACTTTGATCATTCTTTAGTATCAGTACCCAAAACATTGGAAGGGACTGGATGGGAAGGACTGATCAAGGAGATTTACCAGAATTCACTGGAGTGTGGACGAACGCCACACAAGAAGTAGTAGCAGAAGTAGAGGTGGTGGTTGTGGTGTTGGAAGAAGCGATGATGCCTGTAGTTGTGGAAGAAGCAGGTTGGGCCCTACCCACAACCTGCAACAGACATGCACCGAGCACCGTTCTATGTACACCGAAAAAGAGAAAAATACTTGACACCCATGCGCTCAATTCTACACAAGATAAACCAATGACCCAAAATGTAAGAGAAAGAGTTGAAGAAAATAAAGGAATTCTGTAAAAATGAGCTAAAAGTGATGAGCTAATGAGTAAAAGGCTTCTCTTAAAATATTTAATAACTACAAAAAATGTTGATTTTAAACTAAAATAATGTTAATTTATCTTCCTCAGAAATAAATAGAAAGTATACCACTTTTTGAGAATTTTAAGAACCCCTCTATTTTCATTAGGTGCATGAATATTTGAATTGCAATAAACCATTAGAATATAAGTAAATGGGTCACTGTTCATGTCATTAACCCAAACCGCAACTGCATGCATAATAGTTTCTTCCACAGCCTATACTGTTACATCAACTGGCCAACAGAGCAGCTGCAGCAACAAAAAGAAAAAGACAAGAATGTAAATTAAAAGAAAATAACCAGGCTTCCATGCCAATAAATAATATAAACTGATCCACCAAAGAGTGATATCACAGTGAGAAGAATAGAGCCACATTCAGGCTCCAGTATTTCACAACCCAGGACAAAAGTTCCACATAGTGGGCACAACATACCTTGGACGCGGCGGAAGAATTGCGAACACACAGCCGAGTCCCTACCTGCATTGGGGGCCTCGGCATGGGCATTAATCCATAAGGTGGTGTAGGTCCTCTTGGCCGATGAGACTGAACACCCGTAGGAGCTATTGTTTTACTTGAAGGTGCTGCTCCAGTTGGAATAGACATCTGTGGTGACACAGACATCGTCTTCTGTTACATGTATGGGGGTAACAAAGAATTCTGATAAGTAGAATTCACTGTTTCAATTGCTGCCCAAGTGACTGATATGGTATGCGGAAATCAATTAAAATATTGTTTGAATTCATAGTGATTTGAAAACAATTATTGAAAAACAGACGTACAACTTTCCTTAACACAGTAAGAATTCTATTTTCTAATAAACCAGTTAAGAATCACAGTAGATTTTTCATACTACAAACACATACATTTGCGAGCCATATTATTGCTACATCAGGATTGTTAAGAAATTTTGGATCTAGGTAGAAACAATTAAATTTACTTGAAGAAAAGAATTTTACATTTTTGGGAAATTTATACACATTGTTCAGATCTGTGAAATGCAGAAGACAAAGGCCATTCTGAACAATACTTGAAAAAGGGAAACCTGAATTCTTGGATCACGTTTTGAAGCAAAAAACATCCATGGATAACATACTGAAAGACAAAGACCTGAGACAAAAGGAAGATCAAAATAAAACTTCTACATGAAAACGAAAACAAATGGGTCGATTGAAAACAAATGGGTTTTGCAGAAAAGCAATGTGGGTTCAGTACCTTCATTAAGAAAACTTGAGACAATTCAGCTTTCCCACTATAATACATTTGATAATAGTAATAATAATATTTATAAGATGATGAGAAAAGTAATTCAAATGCAAGGAAATCAATATTAGAAGAAAAATGAAATTAAATACAAAAGTAGTACATAACAAAATGAATGACATTATCACACAAGGGAGCAGTGTTCAGACTCTATATTGTGTCAAACAATTCACATCTGGACAAGATATGTTACAATGTTTCAAGAAGGATGTACTGGAACTTACTATCAATACATTGACAGGATGGAAACCTTGCAATACATTGGTAATGGAATGTGTATAATTTTACAATGTAAATTTTTTCATGCAACAGGAATTCCCTGAAAAAGGCAATGTCAAAATCATTCACAACTACCACAGTTGATCTTTAATAGTTCATTGAAATTGGTGACAAAATATTACAACTGCACCAAACATTGTGAAAAGTAACAGGATACTCAATATTTCTTCACAAATGTCTTTTTGAAAATGGTATCATTGCCTTTTACTACATTGGTTACATCAGTCAAAGGGATGTGAAGAGCTCAAAGAATTGGGAGAATGAAAACAAATGGCCAATAATGTTGATCTGAGAATCAACAGATACACTTTCAAACCTATTAGATTGTTTGTGAAACAGCCATCCCATTGTGATGGTGATGGACTAACGGACTAAGCAGGAACCAGTGTTAGTAGATATGCTGATCACCACATTACTTCAAATAGCTCTCGTTGGTTCAAAGGTACATTGTAAAGGGTTTCTCCACCTGTACTTTGGGCCATTGGTGATTCGACACATATCCCACGACCTCTGAAGATTTGATAATTGATATGAATTAGGAGCAAGATATCCCTCAAAGTCTATCCCAATACACATCTCACTATATTATGCAGGAGAAAAGCAATGTTGGTAGCTTAAGATCTCACAATGTGCTATTGAACAGTTATTATTGTTGTTGTTGTTGTTGTGCTGTAGTTTGTGTTTATATAAATTAGTGAGTGCAGCGATACAACCAAAGGAAAAAGAATAAGAATTTGAAACTACAAGTGAGAATCCTGCTCTGGTATTTGCTTTGGTCTAGAACTAGATGGAGGGCACCACTGAAATGACCAACAAAAGAAATCAGCGTATGAAAATTGCCCATCAGTCCATGGCATCCCTCACTCCAGCTTTGAATCTAGTATGGAGAAACTGTTTGAATTGAGGCAAATCCAGGTCCTACAGGTACAGAGAGCTTCAGTTGCAAAGTCTTAACCACATACAATTAAGCAGTTACTAAAAATGATTAGTGATACAGTGTCTGATTCCTAATTATTATGACCAGAGTATTAGACAGGTTTTCCAAATGTTACATACATGTTTAACTGTCATGAGTCTGGTAAATTCTGGTCTAGATAAGTTCATAAATAATACAATGAAAGTAAATTTTCAAATCACTATGTTCAACAATCTCAAGTTGATTGCACTTGTTGAAGAGCAAGAAGCAAGAGTATTCTTTTTTGAAACTCTAACATTCTCGTTTCCAAATAAAACTAAAAACAATGTCATAAAACTATCATATTCTTGGAGAAAAAATCTCATATTTGTATTGTATTGAATAAAAAAGCAGAAAGCGTCTAGAATGCATTTCCACATCTCAATACACTAATCAAATATTAAGATAAATATGCCTTCTATGGAGCAACATGGCAGTTTGACAAGTTGTCAACAGTAAAGGTTAATATTTTAATTAAGCTATTTGTATTTACATTGTTACAAAGTCTGATATCTTACTAAATCATTCCAAGCACTACATACGTGCATCAATTATACTTCAATTTCAGAACTATTAACTTTCAATCAAGAACAATAGAACATGCTAATATTCAAAGCTAATTTTTAAAACAATTTATACAATAAGAACTCTATGTATACAAGAAAGTGTTTAAGTCATCAATAAAACATACAATCTTAATAACATCACAAACCCAACATGCATGCTCAACTGAACCAATGGAGGAACAAATCACAAGCCAACCAAAGCTCCAACAAACAAATCCAAGGTCATCACCCCCAGGAAGGATCCCTTTCCCTGAGAGGTTGCAACAGTCAATGGAACTGGTGGGGCCAATAGGTAGGCACCACCAACAACCCACCTAGATTAACTCACCTGGCTCTTCTTGGAGGATGGCCCTTGAACAACTTCCACTGGCTGTAGGTCAGAACATCGACGCTCCCGGCACACTTGGTGAGTGCGAGAGTTGAGGCATGGTGGGCATCGACCACAGTTCGATCGTGAACACCCAGCACAGCGACCACAACGTTTCCGCTTGACCATCGACTTGCGTGATGCTGCCTCTGCAGCGTGCCCCCCTCCTGTGGATGTGGACGCTCCAGAAGGGAGTGGTCCAGAGAGTCGCTGCTCAGGACCTTGTTGCAACCTCTCACTTGCATTGTTATTTGGGTCTTGCTCGGTGTCTGGTGGCGAGGGGCTTCTGCTGTCTAGGACTTCTTCTTCCTCCCCCTCACCACCTCCACCACCCACACCACTGGAGGAGGGCGAGCTCCAAGGATTAGAGTTTGGTACAGGGTCAGGCCAGGGCTAGAGTTTATGAGAGAACAAATTAACAAAAATTTAAAAAAAAAAGAAAAGAAAAGAAAGAAATCAGGAAATGTATTTCTGAGGAAGGAAAGAAGCACAAACATTATAAAAAGCACGACAACACTGAAAGTGGTGGCGTGCACATGCACTAGGCAAACAGTGTTTGTACAAACTAACATACATCAATCCATTAACAGCACAAGAAGCTAAGGGAAATGGTGCTCTACTGACATGCAATGAAAACTGCAGATGATAGTGGCTAACATCAACTGAACAAGTACCTGTGATCCTGCTCCATATCCTTTAGACTGTGGAGCGTGATGCATAAGTGCTGCTGCAGGTCCAGCAGCCTGTGGTAATCCATTCTCAGCAGCTTCTCTGGCCTTCATGGATTCTGCTTGACCACATGATGCCATGTGCTGGGGCCAATGTCTTTGCTGTGAATAAACACATAATAATTTACCTTTTGACATGTTCCTGGTTTTGATGTTTTTCTAATTTTCTCATCTATGTAGTGTAGCAAAAAGCAATGAACTATTGCACAAAATCAATTTTAAGATTTTGAAAGAAATGCACATTTTGAGGTCCCTGATACCAAAAAAGTGTGTGTTATTTTCTCCAAAACCTCTGTCCTTCCATCTTTCTGAGAACAATACTAGTGCCTCAACTGCACACAGGATTTTTACCAAAATGTACATTCCTCCATTGATTTGCTCGATCTCCTGAGACCCCCAGATTACATAACCCAGGAATTACAATTCTTCAATTCAAACAGTATTTTATGTCTAAAACTGTTGATTTTGGTCTATTATTAAAATTTCTTCTGGTGTATATGAGTACATTTTACATAATTATGTGAAAAAATATTTCAGAACAGTTTTTAAGATTTCTCACACCATTACATGGTAATTCCTTAAAATCGTCGAAAAAGTTATATTTTGGATATTATATTCCAAGAATTGAAAAAATGAATAATCTTGTATGCAAAATGTCACTGTTCATGAACAAAGGCTTGAGGTTTAGAAATTCATTTTTCTTAAAGGTAGGCTAAAGAACATATCAAATTGAAGAATAAATAATGAAAATCCATTAGAGGATAAAGTCGCTTATTTGTGAAATTCTGTCTCAGAATGCTTATAAAAGACAAAGAAATTAAAAATGACTAAAATAAATCAAAATTCAAGCAAAAAAAAATCTTAAAACATTTTTAGAAACCATAAATTAGATTTTAAGCTGTTAATTTTTGGATATCTCAATCCAGAACAAACATTTTTATAAAACAATGTTGTCAAAAGTATTTCAATTTAAAATAATTTTAAGGATTGTTATTTATTTCGCAATTTAGTGTGCAGACTTATGATATAATAAAAAAACCTTTAATAGTTGCATACCAAGGCTATTCCAATACCTGAAGAACGCCAAAGAGGGGAGGAGGCGGGGAGGGGGGGGGGGCATAAACCGCAATAATATTTGACAATATGTATCAATGAACTAATGATATATTAAGCAATTGTTTTCTATAAGTTTGTGCAAAATTATTTTCAGTTTTTGAAATATGGCAAAGGCATATACATTTTTAACATTTCTATATGTGACCCTTTCCGCAGGGACCATTTCCTGTTTCTGAAGTAGTTCAACGTTTTCTACGTTGATCAGATTTCACAACTGTTCTCTGCATTGACAGATACTAAAATAAGATTTCAATGTGATTAGAGGTAGTCCTGGCTGTAAGAGAACATATGGACATTTCTCAAAGCGATTACATATGGTGATGGTTTTGAATTCTTTTGAAAATATCCGATAAGCATTGAAAGGTAATCACTAAGGATTCAGAAAGAATACAAGATGGAACAGTAACTCCTTACCTAAACAAAGATACAGGGGAAAAAAGGTGCTGGGGTCTATTCTCCTCCCCCTATACACACATTCCTATATGAGACTTAATAAAAAATTAAAATGTTTATTCTTCTGAAACAAACTCACTTGGCATGGGTAATCACAATATGATGTATTCCAACAACAATAGAAAAGGGCTTCTTTGCCACAATTTGTGCACCATTGTTTCTTCTTAGTCTCTTCAATAGCACGTTGCTTCTCCATCTCACACTGACGTACTGCATCAGCTACAGCACGCTGCTGTTCTGACATCATACTAGCACGCATCTCTACTAACAGAAGATCAGTATTGTGTTTCAGTTCAGCAATCTCCTGCTGATAGCGCCAATGAACCTTTTCCAATTCAAGTTGCAGCATCTTCGTACTAGCTTCCACATTCCCAGCATTACACATATCTCGAAGCATCTCTTCAATAGCTTGTTGCATGTATCCTGCCATCTAAAATTAAAGAGTTGTTTTAATGTGCATAAGGAAATTAACCTTAACCTGTTATATCCAATTTTTGAGAAAATTAATTTTAGTTTTCATCATGACATCAGTCTGTTTCAAATATTTTCAAAAGAAAATGGAATTAATACCATCAATGTTACAAAATGGAAGTAATTTTATTAACATGCCCCTCATGCTCATACAAAAGTTGAACTTTAGCCTCTTCTTGACACAAACGAGGCAAAAACAAAATTGGCACAATTATCATAGGTTCTAACACAAACGCCCATTTTTAGGCATCATTAAAATGATTGTTTGAAATCATAACTCCATGAAACTTACATACAACCAATTTTAAGCATTTATATCCAAAAGGTCATTTGTCTTCAAGTTTGAGATGTACAGTTGTAAGAAAATGGAAAAGAAAAGAAACTTGCATAAAAAAGAAGATAAAGAAAGAGAGGGAGATTGGGTAGAAGAGAACAGTCAATATCTATTCTAATGCATTAGTCTGTGAATAGAATTTACATTTTGACCACCAGGATGAAGGAGAATTTTGTGAATTAGCAGAGTTTTCATGTTTCAGACAAAAAAATTTGAATGCCACTTTATAAGATAGAAACAATATACAATCAGCTTACAAGTGAAAGACATTACATCAATACTATCAAAGTAGATTTTTCTTTATGTGAATACTTTCAAGGGATTTTTCTGTTAAGAATTTTGTTAAACTAGAGTAAGAGAAAGGTTGCTTGGAAAATCATTGGCTTGTATTTATTATGTGAAATTCATTAAGATGGTAGGAACATGATATTCCCTACAATCTATATTACAATCAGAAAGAATTATTTCTAAGCCAAGTGGCTTTTGTGAGACCTATACAAATAAAATAGAGTCTCATACAAAGGATTTTATATAATTATGAGAATTAATTTTGTTTCACATGCTGAAAATAAAATAAAATAAAATATTTTAAGTTGACAAAAACCTATGGTTGACGCATTTCTGTACTAGTAGAAACAGATCATAGGGAAGGAAAAATTAAGCCATAAGAGTGAATTATTTACACAATTAGCATGAGCCAAATAATAAAAAAATAGAAAGTAACATTACAGACGTTTACCTAATGAGATTTTTACAGTGAGAGCTAATAATAGCTTCCTGGTCTGAGTAGCATGATAATGCGTTGGTAAATTGGGCAATGCTGTAATGTTCATGAAATTGGCATTACTGCTAAGTGATCATGCTTCCAGTTTACCTTTTGAATATTGATTAATATTGTTCATTGTGTGGCCAGTACGAAAATGACTAATGCTTCTAGTAAAATGAAATGACTGCATCATATAATCCTTAAAGAGCCATAGTCATCCTGGAGTGAAAGCTGATATATGGCCCAATACTCCATATTAATATTGCACAAAATTTATTAAAAAAAGTCTATAATCTTGAGAGATTGTAGACTTTTGCTCTTAGAATGTAGTATCTAACTGATACATTTGGAATATTTATTGCTTTGATCCTTTCATTCAAGGAGTCGAGATCTTTGAATTTATCAAATTTCAGCTTGGCTGAAATTTGATTACTATCAAAAGTAACGTTTTCCAGGAGCAACAATCTTTTCATTGCATCCAGAGAACAAAGAGGAGTGTAAAGACTCTTGCAGAGGACTTTTCAATTGATTTGAATGAAGTGCGCTATGTGTGCAGTGCAATCAATTCAAACTCTACCAGAACATAGAAAAATGTCTCTTTCAATTAATACTAAAAAAAGGATTATAAAAGATCATAATATATACATGCTCGCACACACATTAGGGTGACTATAAACTTTTTTTTTGCTTTCTTTTTCTTCTTCTTTTTTTCAAGGTAATCATTTCCAAAGATTCCATGGATATAAAAAATAAGCTTGGCTTGCATCATAAGCCTTGGTGAAAGTGAAATAACATATCTGTAGTGATTTAAATGTCAAAAAATTAACTTTTACCTTTTTTAGTGGCAAAACAACTGAATCATCAGAAATAATTTTGCTTGTCTCATATTTTGCTGAATTATTTCAGAAATGCTCTCTAAATGATGACCAATTGGTTTGAAGCTATTATTTTAGACTTTTATTAACTTTCATCAATTACAGAAAAATGTAGCTTTTTTGGCCAAATTTGACCCAAATTTTATTATTAATTATTTTCTTCATAAATGCATATGTTTTCATACAATTTTCCTGTTCTGTAATCCGTCAAAGACAGGTGTGTTGTATCAGTATCTTAGCGACTTATTTTTAATATTTGCATAACGAATTTTGAAATAACATTAAATGGAAATAATGACACAGAAGACTTTTTTATTCAATTTTTATTTCTAGTGCAGTTCTAGAAAAATTTCATTAGATCGATTTTATTGACTGTTGGAAAATTTCTTTGATATTCTTCAAGAACACGTAAAATTTAATGTTGTTGCTCTTAATCAAGAGTTAGTAAACGATTATAGTCCTGGAATAGCTTTCTGTTGTCATTTACGACTTGGATATCTTTGAAAATTTTTTAGCAGCAAAGTAATTATCAACAGAATCCCCATTTTCAGGATCTATTTGCAAGAGTTCAAAGTGTGTTGTTCAGTGTTCAAAGTGAATTGTTCAAAAAGCGTTTGACTAAAATACATTAAAAACAAATTTTTTATTTATACATTGCTAAAAGCATATAATTTCACAATCACCAAGGTTTATGATGCGTGCCAATCATATTTTTTATGTCCATGGGACTTTTGGAAACTATTACCTAGAACATTTTTTATGGTCACCCTAATATATATCACATATCTTGTTTGAACCACCTTAATTCATTAAAAGCCAGTGGTTTCATGAGCACACCAAGTAATTTTTTCTAAGAAAATTGATCTGTGAATTTCTGAATTCCTTTGCTAGCATTTTTCTACAAATTTATGTTTTATTGTTTATTTTTTACTGTCCTGAAAGTTATCCATTCACGTGGTTTATACACCTAGGATTATAGCTTAATTTTCAATTGGGTTTTAAATGTATCTATTACACATTTATCTATCAATCTAATAGATTCATAGATGTATAATTTCTCAATGGCTGCATTTGGTAAGAAGTTGCTTTGCACCCAGAGACCTTTCTTTCTTCTTTCAAATAATGTGAACAATTATCTATTTCTTTTATTTGTTTATTAGTAAATTTATCATGAATTTACCTCATGCACTCACACACCAATCGACAGGAGAGGGGTCCTTCTGGAAAGGACCAGACTAACCACTTATGAGTTGTTGAAAAAAAGAATACCCAAGTCTTAGGAAAGTTTCTCTATCAAAAATAGATGCATAATCATGCAATGATTGCCACTGAGATGAAGCTATCTAAATCTGAGTTATTTAGAATAGCAGAAGCACTTAGCATATCTGTGAAACACTTTACTGGCAAAAACATGAATGTGCTTTGGTTCTTTTGACTGAATAAAGTTTGGTTCAAAATCCTATATAAAGATGCTGTATGTGCATCACAGTGTAAGTCACAGGTTTCCGCTCTACTTTCATTTTGTAATAATTATTTTGGGTATGCATATTTTGCTTATTAATTTCAATACGTAGAGGAAATCATAATTTTTTTCTTCCTCTTAGTAGCTGAATTAAAAAATCGACAAAAGCAGCAATGACATTGCTGACATTGTTATTACACCTAAAACAGATAACTAACAGATAAAGATGTAGATGTCAGCAAAATGTTAGGAAATGTATGGGGTATGCAAAAACCAAAGCATAATTTTGGGCACAAAATGCAAATAGTATATTCTGAACTAAGCAAATGCTACAACAAATTATCGTAAAAAAATCCTACATAGTTTTTGGCACATTTGTGTTCTATTTTTTTAAATTCTTAATACTTCTCAAAAAATGTTACTAGATAAAAGCATTGCTGAGCTATCACTCTTTCCCTTCCTAGTGCCTGACCCTTCTCCCGGCGAGTGATCCTTGAGTGCACCATCTAGAAATAAGTTCCCTAGATGAGATTGAAAAAATTGACTTCAAATTATTATGATTGGGTTAAATAATAATAATAATAATAATAATAATAATAATAATAATAATAATAATAATAATAATAATAATAATAATAATAATAATAATAATAATAATAATAATAATAATAATAAACAACTACTTTCCTGGAAAATAAAAAATGTTTATCCAGAGTTTCAAGCACAGGACAGAATGAATTAAGTACATTTCTGAATGATTTCTTTAGAAAAGGAAGAGTTATCAATATAATTGTCAATATCTATACCAAATAAATAAATAACCATCTCTTGACTTAATAAATTAACTCTGGAGTGAATTTGATTTCATTGCACTATCAGTATTATGAATAAACGCACTAAATAAATAAATAATTATAACTTTGTACAAACACACACATACTTTCTGAGCATGGTTGCAGATCTCTTGTGAAATAGGGCCAGCCTCTGCAGGAACAGTGCCATTGCATTTAGCACCAAGAGGGTTTCCTCCTTGTTGACCCATAGGCCGTGGCTGAAGTTGAGGTAGCAAGCGGCCTCCAGCTTGTGTCACAGCCTGGTGAACTGCTGCAACTGGAGGTGCTCCAGGTCGGACAGGGCCACTGTGGTCCCCATTCATTAGAGCAGCAGCTGGTCCATTAGGAAGACCTGGGTTACGCGTTGCAGCAGGTGACAGGAACATCATAGACACATCTCCATTGAGAGATGCGTTTCCTGCAGCAGGACTACCACTCTCACTTGATGGTACTGTTACATCACCAGTAAGGGAACTTAATGACCCTCTTCTTGTATCAAGTGAGCCACGCCGACCAGCGGGACCCTTGCCGTTTGATAAACTCTGAGTAATTTTCACCTGTAAAAGCAACAAAAAATATAAATTTTGATCCAATCTATTGGCCAATTCTGGCAAGGTATTCTGAACTTTAAAAAACATTTTAAGTACTTCAGAAATAGAATTACTTTGCAATGAATTTTTTCTGACTCTGAATTACCAATTAAAATTTATCTTCTTAGTCAAAAAAAAAAAAAAAGAATAAACAAAGATAAGTAAATAAGTAGACAAGTTATTTAGCTCATCTTACTAATACAGATATACAGGATGAGTCACGAAACTTTAGCACCTCCTGCAGTTTTTGAACAATTGAATGCAGTTTTCATGGAAGTGCATGAGGGAATTGGGCTAATTAATACATGTATTCCTTTCTACTTTATCATTTGTATTTTTCGAGATATTGTGGTAATTTTGTTTTTTCAAATGCAACAATACATACTTTTTGAGTCTATCATGACAAGTAAAAAGACGAATCCAATGATATACATATTGTCAAATGTTAGATAATCATTTTCTAGAGTAATTTTAATTTTTTGCAACTCATATTTAATGGATATTGTAACACCCTAAGCATGTGCTAGCAGGGAGAGCACTGTGCGACCTTGCTTGGTGCGACTTGGTTGGAACATTTAAAATATTACATCACTTTCATGAAAACATCAAAATTCATTCACCATTCAAAAATTACAGGAGGTACTAAAGTTATGCGACTCATCCTGTATATTTCTCAGGGTACAACAAACTGGTCTTTTCTAGTCAAAGTTACTGAAACCACTATTGAGCTTCAAATCAGCAAATTATTATAGCTACTTGGATCAGACCGACACACTAATTTATTAATGTATACAGATTACTGCTGTCAGGAAGTATCCACCAATCTGAGGTTCTGTCTGTCTACAGTGTGAGCAGCATCTTCCGTCTTGGTGTGAAAAAGAGCATGTCGTGAACCTCGTCCTAGTGAATTCTGATATAGTGAACTTAGGTCATGTGCTCAGAGTGTCCTGTTTCACTTACATTACAAATAAACATAAGAAGATTCAGTTATAGTGAACCTAAACCTCAGCTATAGTGAACATTGGAAATGCCACGTCCTGGAAATTAATTCCCTCCTGGAAAAGAACATATTGCTTCTGTCCTTCAAACACTAAGGAGCTTGTAAAGAATATCATCAGCCAAAGGTCATAATCACAGGAGTCATGCCATTCAGTTTCACTGCAGAAATAAAAGCTGTGTCCTGTATGGGCTACAACTGGCAGCAGTGATGCATGATTGCTTGCTTCAGTTTCAATCTTGGATATTCCATGGGATAAAGGATGTTGAGTTCTACATAGGCAACAGGAAGCATGCGACAGACACAGTCTGGCAATATCCACCATTCTGCGCGCCATGTCAGTGTCATTACCAGCTTGCACTACCAAAAGCAAAAGGCATGTTATTAAGAGAGTACAAGGGCCTTCGGAGAGCAGGATGGTGTTCCAACAGTGCAAAAGACACTGAAGGGTGTCAAGACTGCATTACAATATTTAGACAGACAGGACCATGCAGACTCAAGTATGGAGAGTGCATGAACTCTGGAGAAGGATATAGAAAAATTACTAAAGAAAAAATATGAAGCAAAGAATTGAAAATAATTGATTTTTTTAAGGACAAATAAAGATATTGAAATTTTCAGTTTGTGCTGTTACTGTATTTTGCTGTATTTCTATATTAATAAAATCAATTGTTAAGGAGAAATTTTATTTAATTTTGACATCATCGGATATAGTGAAACCAAAAATGTTTGTCCCCAGAAGTTCATTATAACTGGATTCTAGAATATACGATTGATTTTCTATTTATAAAAAAAAAAAAAAAAAAAAAAAAAAAAAAAAAAAATTACATTAACAATCAACAGTAAACAGTGAATGTATCACAACAAACACAGATGTCGATTGTCAGAAGGAGTTCTTTTCTTGCATGACATTGTGCATTCACATACCACCACCCTCACAGTTCAAACTCTGCAGAAGCTGTGTTTCAAGGTGTTGGAGCATCTTACTTACAGTCCCGATCTCACCCTGTTGGATTACCATTTCTTTGGTCCACTTAAAAATGTTGGTTTTAGTTGAGGCTGTTGATTTTACAGGGAAGGAAACGTGGTTTGCTGTGCAACCAAAACCTTTTTTCAGAGGGTATCGGAAAGCTTGTTCACTGCTCGACCAAGTACATTGAAAAGCAGAGTGATTATGTTGAAAAATGATATAAATAAAAATTGTGTACTTTTGTCATAATAAATTTTAACTAAAGGTGCTACAGAATGACACAGATTTTCTCACAGTAAAGTTTTCTAATTTCATTGGTGTGGACTGGTACTGTACAGGCTTGTTCCTCCTCCTTGCCTGCTTCCATCTATTGCGGCCCTAAGAAACTTATTTTGAAACTTTCGCAACTTTTCGGTTTCCAAATAGTAAAATCTAAATTATATTTTAAGAATATTAAAGAAGGATATAACATTGCCTTAAATAGCAATTTTCTTTGAAAAATTTGAACCTATTTTTAAGAAAACGGCAATTAAGCATTGCAAATACTGTAAATACGAAATTTGAAGCTGTTTTTCACGGGAATCTATTAAGTCTTTGAAATACTTCATTTTAAGTCATTTGAAGTACTTCCACTAACAACTGCAATAATGTATACAAATCGATGGAAATATAATAATGGTGTGAGAGAGATTTAAAAAAAATTACATTGGTGTAATTTTTTGAAAAAACAAAAGAATACAGCAAAATGAACTTTATGTCATATTAAACAGTACAATTAGCATTATCCATTGGAAAAATTTGGAGCCATTTTTGGGAAAATGGCATTTGAGTGTTTCTGAAAATGAGGAATTTAGAGCTAATTTTTTCAGAAAGCTATTGAGTTTTCAAGAAACTTTATTTGACATTATTTAAAACACATGTACTCATAAATATAATAAGGTGAAGAAATCGTCTCTAGTGTAAATATTTTCAATGTGAGAGCCGAGTCAAAAAAACTATATTTTTGTAATTTTTGAAAAAAACAAATAGAGCAATATGGTGTTTATGTCATCGGATAGGGTGCATTTGGTACTATCCTTACCAAAAATTTAAAGAACACATTTGGAGCAGTTTATGAGAAAATTTTGTTTTTGCTACTTTTTAAAATTGCAAATATTGCTTGCACTATTGCATGAAAACTACTAAAATTTCAAAAGAATCTACAAGTCCTTAATGAAAGAGATATTTATGGTCAACAAATATAATTTGAAGGAGAAATCTCTATCTTCAATTTTATAGTTGTAGGACACCAGAAAAAATTCAAACTTTTGCAATTTTTGAAAATTCAGAGTTAACTGTGGAAAGCGGACCTATGCCACTTTTATAAGTTATTTTACTCTGTTCTTACAAGAAATTTAAAGAAAAAAATTGAAGCCGTTTTTGAGAAAATTTTGCAAATGTCCGGGGGGTTTCATGTAAAGTACCCCCAAATGTTAAGAATGTTTTTCAAAATTTCAAAGCTTCAACTAGAACCAGATGAACAGGCCGGCCGGCCGATTTTTGCGATATCAGAGGACCCCAAAACATACCCCCAATCCATTGAAATCTCAAAATCTATTTTCCGCAGCATTACATTTCTTTCTCTATACTATTTAAAGAAAATGAAAGCCATGTCATTCCAGAGTAAAAAATCATTGAAGGTGTAAAATAGTAATTAATGATAACAATGTTGAACAAGTAAATAACTACCTTGGTTGCAATTTTTCATGCTGTCAAAAAAATTAAATTAATATAAAAATTCAAAAATCAAAAAATGTGTGGAACTATTTGAAAGACCCTCAGACAGAAAGCACGTACAGTCACTCAACTTAAATTTTACAAAACAATGGCAGTTCCAATGATAACCTATGAATGTGAAAATTGGGCCCTCAATAGAACAGATAAGAGAAAAATAGAAGCAGCGAAAAAGAGGTTTCTTACACCTTTGGCAGGCTATTTAATACTCGATTATGAAAGAAACTCAGACATAAGAGACTAAATAAAGATCTTCAACCTCATTGAAAAAATAGGCATACTATGAAAGAATTGGCATGATCATTTAATGAGAATGCCATAGGATTGAATGCCAAAAATCCTTCACAACTGTAACCTGAACGGGAGGGGCAGAACATTAAAGTGATGGAAGGATACTCTTGAAGACGGAACGGACCAATAGGCTCAACCCATGATGATGATAATGATATATCCGGAGTTAGGAGAAAAAATTTTCACAAACTATGCAAAAGAAAGACAACATACATTTAGAATGTATAACTAATATGTGTGAGATGTGTGCAAGAAAAGATTTTAAGTTTATAGCTCAGCAACAGAAAAAAAACTAAGAGCATGGCTTAACCATAGCCAATTAGCATGCTCACTAGCAAGCTATGGCTTAACTCAGCCGGCAGAGCAAAGCAATCTCCCTTTTTCTCTTAGGGAGGAGTACCTCGAGGAATGCTCATTTGGGAAGTGAAATGCTGTCAGTTTGTTTTTATACTAACATTTGAATCGTAAGAATAATCTGTAGAAGTTTATTGTTGTATTGATCTTCAGAAATAGTTTTTTTGATATTATAATAGTTCTGAATAAAAGTTTAGCTACATATCTGTATTAGTTATACCCACATTTCTTAATGTGCTTCATAACCCTTTGAATATAGATATTTATTTTAACAATTTACTAAAAATGATTTCAATCAGCAATTTAAAAAAAAATTGATTTATATCATTGAAACCCTATAAAAAGTAAATGTAATTTTCTTGTACCTACCTGAGGATGTGGCCGATTGGGAAACGATTTCCGAGCACGACCTCTTGCAGAAGGTGCTACTGGAGTGATCTCTCCTTGTGTAGGTATAACAGGTGGAGGCTGGGGAGGAGCTGGTTGAGTAGAAATCTGCAGTCCATTATGGGCTGTCACAGTTAGGCCACATGGAGTTGTCACAATGGTGGGTACAGAAACAGCTCGGCAATCAGATGAATCACTACTGCTAGTAGCAACAACAGAGGTGGGTTCACCAGTCCCAGTAACAATTGCTGATCCACTTGAATTAGCTTCTTTACTGTTACTGTTGCTATTTGTTCCTCCACTACTAGCTGCAATGACACTCAAACTAATAGCACTAGGCAAGCCAACACTGGCTTTCACCTCCTCAATATTGATGGTGCCATCACCTTGTGTACCTGTTCCCCTTGTAGAGCCTCCAGAACCAGGAGGCACAATAGGACCACTTGTTTCAACACGCTTGTCATTGTCAACAGTAATAGTCACGCTGGGGTACAAATATGAAGGTAGCACATTATCTTTGTCATTTAGAGAGGCAGGACTATCTCCGTCTCTATCATCATCATTAGTTGTTGGTTCTTGCAGAGGAAGATTAGTTCTACTGCCATCTCTTTTCTCTTGCTTCTCTAGTCCCACGCTTGAAGCGTCATCAGTGACTATTGTCATTGTTTGATCCTCCTCGTCTGTGGTTGATATTTCCTCTTCTTCAATATCCATGGGTTCTTGTTTGATATTTTCAAGGAAATCAGCCCCACAATTAGAAAAGGTGTCACACTCAGGACTTCTAGATGGTGCTCGCACTACTGGAAGAAGCTTTCTTGGTGCTGACTTCCTACCAGCTTCTTTATTTCGTTTGATACAAATATCACGAGATTCCTTTCCTTTCTTTTTGTCTTTTTCCTTTAATTTCAACTCATCATCCTTCTTCTCTTTATGTTTTGTTGAGTCTTGCTGATTGTCTTTCAGCATTAACTTTTCTTTGTCATCAAGATTTTTGTCTTTACTATCTCCTTCCTTTTCAGCTTTTTCTTTTTCTTTAAATTCTTGTTCACATTTTTCTTTTTCTATTTTTTGTTCTTTCTCTTTTGCTGCCTTTTCATTTTTATTTTTGTCTACCTCCACTTTTCCACTGTTTATATTAACATCATTTCCATCTATTCTCTTGCCTTGTTTACAATTTTGGGATTTAACATTTTTTAATTCGTCTGTTGTAATTTCCTGCTCACTTTTTCCACTTTTTGTTTCCAACTCTGTTGTATTTTCTTTTGTTATATTTTCTAGAGAATCTTCTTGTAAAATGTTTTGAATTTCCTTTACAGTTTTCTCCTTTTCCATTTTTAGTATGTTTAGATCAATCTTACTGCTCTCCTTTTTGCAACCTATTTCAGTATCTTTTTGACTAGTCTTAGAATTCACTCTTGGAGATGCCTTAGTAATTATTTTCTGACTTTCTTTTGTAGACATCCTCTGAACAACTTTATCTTTTTCTTGTTTATCTTCTTGGTCACTCTCTCTCTGGCTATCTTTTTCATTCTCTTTCTGATTTTTGATTTTAGACTGTTTTTGATTTTCTTTATTTGGTTCTTTTTCAACTAGTTTCAAGAGTTCCTTTTGACTCCCTTTGACTTCCTTCTTATTTTCATCATTTGATTTCTGATCAAATTTCTTACTTACCTTATAACATTCTTTTGAGTCCTCACTGTGACATATTTTCATTTCTCCTTTCAAACTTTCTTTCTTGACTTCATTTTGGTTTTCAGTTTCCATAAGTTCTTTTTCTATTTCTGCTTGTACTTTCTGATCACTGCTCTCATTTTCAATTTTCTGGTTTTCATTAGCTACAAGGTTCTCAACTTCTTTACATTTGTCTTTATCTACATTCAGTTTTTCAAGATTCTTATTATCTTCAACCTCCTTTGTATTTTCTTTCCCCATTATTTTTTCATCCTCTTTTCTTCCTTCTTCCTCACTCATTCTATTACTATCATTGGTGATTTCCTCTTTCGGAACATTGACAATTTTGTCTTGATTTATAATATCCTTTAACTGTATTTCTTTTCTGTCATTTTCCACTTCTTGTATTCCTTTCCCAATATTATCTTCCTCTTGTTTTTCTGATTTGTCTTTTGCTTCTAAACTCATATCTTGGAGAGAATGATTTTTCAGGTCCTCTTTTAAATTTTCTTCACCTTCCTTTTCCAAGACTCCTTCACTTTTCGCTATTTCCATATCCAATTTTCTCTCCTTCATTTCTGGTTTTTCTTCTTTCTGCTCTTTCCCAATAGATTTTTCTATTTCAGCTCCTTCGCCTTCCTCAGTATTTTTGGTTTCCTTTTTGCAGTCTTCAGTGGTGACTTTAATCTCCATTTCATTTTCAACCTTTTCATCTTTTATTTTGGGGCAAGGAACACTGTCTACTTTTTCAAAACTTTTGTTCATCTCAGTCTTTGTTGTTTCTTCTAAACTACCTTTTTCTTCAATGTTCTTTCCATCCACAGACATTTTCTTTGATATAAATTCAATTTTCTCCTCTGTTTTATTTTCTGCATTTGTCAATACAGGTTTTACATCATCCTTCTCATTATCAGTAGACGCATCAGTAATTTTTATTTCCTCTGTAGTCAATTTATCTAATTCAACTTCTTCTTTTACTCCCAAAGTTTCTGACTCTGTCAACACTAAATCAGGTGGCTTTGGATCACTACTTTGACTATTGCTGGATACATTGCTGCTTGTACTACTACTACTGCTGCTGTTGTTACTATTACTGCTACTGCAACTGCTATTACTGCTACTACTACTACTACTGCTAGCACCACTGTTTGAACTAGAGCTTGAACTAAGTGAACTATTGCTATTGCTGTTGCTATCACCACCAACAGGGCTATTTACAGCCCCATAATCAGCAGTGGTCAAACCTGTATCACTTTCATCCCCTTCTTGGAGATCATCATATTTGTCTTCTGAATCACTAGTTTCATCTGTCCCCATCTTTAAACGGCTTGGGGGTGTTTTATACATTCGTGGCTGTGCACCATGAAGTCGACGAATTAGATCAGGGAGCATCCCTGCCTTTTTGTCAGACGTATCCTCTAACTTGCCACCACTTCCTGAATGTTGTACCTCAGCAAGTGTAGGGACACTGGCTTCCTGTAGAGAAAGTTTCTGTATCTTTGGTGTACTAGAAGGTGCAGAGGAATCCTCTGAATCTCCTGAGTCATGAGATCGCTTGCGTGAAAGGTTACTATTAGTGGAATCATTTTCTGTAGCCAACTTTCCAGGGTCCACTGTCATTTGAGTAATACCCTCTGACTCTTCTGCAGGTCTTTCTGTCTCTTCTTTGGTTTCTTCTTCCTCTTCATCTTCTGTCATTCTTGCCCAAATTTCTCTCTCAGCTGTCTCTGAAGCAGATGACAGTGAAGATGTGTCATCTTCCGTTATGTTCAGAGACTCCAAGTCGCTTTCACCAGATGCAGCAGGACGGTCTGTTTTCTCAACTGTAGATGCATCATCATTCTTTCTATCTGATGAAGGCAAATGGACTTTTGATGGTGGTGGAAGAAGTGGTGAAGTAGGCGATGACGATGGTGATTGCTTACCAGTGGGAAAACTGTCAGAGCACTCTTCTGCTTGGGTAACAACTGGAGTGGAACTAGGCGATACAGGAGAATCATTACAGGTTGGAGACTTCGGAGAAGTATTGGAGACATGTGAAGTAGGAGACAATGGATCAGTTGGATGACAGCCAGGTAGCTCAGGCATGCCTAACTCATCTTTGATTTCCACAATGTCCATAACCTCAATTGCAGCTGACTCCTCTAGATCTGCATCAGATGTATTTGACTGGTGTTGATTCATTGTTATGCGAGCAGCTTCCATTTCAAAACGGGCCCAGTCACTAAGTAATGCACTTCCAATTTTTGAGGTCTCAATTTCTTCAGGCTCTTGCTTGATAATACTGATATCATTAGAAGATTCAAGTTGCTCCTCTGCATTAATGGTTTCTGTTTGGATTGGATGAATTACGTTTGGTGCTGAAGGAGATGGCCGTCTGCGACTATATACTCGCAGTGGCCTTGGAGGGGTGGATGAAGAAGGAGAAGTAGGTGGTGCAGATGCAGGTCGCACTGCAACTGGTTCTGAAGGTTCACTATCACAACCATCATCGTCACCTCCTCCTCCACCAGCTCCTTCATCATCAGCTTCATCTGCACTTGCTGCAGTAGCATTTGTACCAAGCTTTGAAGGTGCCTCAGAACTAACGGAAGTCACACGGAATCCTCCAAGGCGTGACTGTAAACAGAACAAATTTCAAGAATTTAACTTTAATTGAGGAAATTAATTCAAATTTCTCAATAAGTAGAGCAAAAATCTTTTGAGAAAGTATTAGAGGAAAATGAAAATCAGTCACAACAGATGATTGATTTTGTCCATCTCGAACTGTATATGGCATTGCCGTATACATACTTTCCATAAGTAATTAGTATTGAAATGGTACACATGAATTACAAGTCTAGAATAGTAGCAATTATCCCAACTTCTGGAATTAAATTTCAGAGTGGTAGATCATTACAGATTACATAATAAGTAGATAAAACAGGAACAAAGTCGCTGAAAATGATGACTATTAAAGAATTTAGTAAAACTAGTTATTGGTCCTGTGCAAACTTTCCTAACATTGAAAATTAATATTTAATAGTAAATTGCATTACTCGAAACCCAACCTTCAAACGGGCAAACTATGAGTTACATCTAACTGGCCCAGTTCTGTGTTCATGCATGTAGACTAACATTCTAATTTTGTGAAGTGGTTTTAAACAAACGGAAAGACTTATGCCCTAGCAATTACAATACATAGAGTATTAAATAGTCTATTTAATTTTACATGGATTCTGTGCAAGTTTCCACTACACTTTAGAACAGTAGTACCAAGAAGAGAAAAATCTCCAATAAAATCAGATTGGTAGGTCCAGAAAGGTCTAATTTTTGGATACCAACCAAAGAAACAACTCATGAGCCCAGTGGGGACCAAAACACTCTGCACTAGAATGTGCAGTTTTCAAGTTATGCATTATGGTAATGTGTGGTGCAGCGCAAAGTGTTGTAACATTTCTGTATCTGTTGATTTCTTCATAGCAGTAATCCAGAAAATTCTACAATTTTTTTTCTTTAATCTATGCAATGCATCCCTTGAAGTTACCTGCCTATCCAGCAACACCATATTTACAGTTTAGTGATGATGGTGTCTTATAAATCATACACAACATTTCTTAATGTATTATACATGGTTGGGGAATGAAATATCTTAAAAATGTATCGCATATTATAAAGAATATAAAACAGAATTATAAAAGGGTAACTTCAATAATGCTATGATGATATTGAAGCATTCTTGCATAATGCTTCTTCAGATGATATCGAAGTATGGACAAAATTTGTTATTCACTCTGACATCAACAAGCGAAAAAAACTGTAATGATCCCACAATGTAATGATATCTTTTACTGTTTTTACTTAATTATAGGCAACTGGCTATTCAAGAATAAATTCATTCATCAAATTCAGATTTGAAGTTTCCTGGTATAAAGCTGATATCTAATAATCAAGGCCTTCAGTAATACAATAATGATTGGAGTCCAAGAAGAAAAGAAAGCACTATGGAATGGCAAAATATGTACATAAATACGTAATGGATATGATAAGAATATGTAACATACGTTTAAAAGGATTTAATATGTAATATAAAGTTCATAGAATATTTACAATCAAACAAAATAAATTTACACACATTATATTAATAAAATGTTTATTAAATCACTTTTAAAATTAAATATTACTTGGGCTACTGGATTACCATTATATTTTCTTTTTGGATTTTTATCTTTAAGAGCAATGATAGCCAATTAAGGGAACACAATGACTGGCAAACAATTATTGCAGCTTTACACAGCTGTAACAATCAACAGAAGAAGAAGAAGAAGAAGAAGAAGAAGAAGAAGAAGAAGAAGAAGAAGAAGAAGAAGAAAAGAAGAAGAGAGGAAGAAGAAGAGAAGAAAAGAAGAAGAGAAGAAGGAGAGGAGAGAAGGAGGGAAGGAGAGAAGAAGAGAAGAAAGAACAAAAAAAGGAAAAAAAGAAGGGAAAAAAAGAAAGAAAAAAAAGAAGAAAAAAAAGAAGAAAAAAAAAGAAAAAAAAGGGAAAAAAAGAAAAGAAAAATTCATTGGTAAGTTTTTGATAACTGAAAATCTTTTATTTAAAGGTTATCTATTTCATTACCTACTTACTTTTATCAATTCGAGAGATTTCACTGTTTTTCAATTATTAAAGAATATTTTATGCACTGTAGGTCTTGTATCTATGAGCATATTTCACAATTGCATGCAAAGCGCAAATATCATTAGTAATCCTATAAGCTTTTTCATACTCACTTGAGGATCAGTTGTTGGAGGTTTATCTGAAGGTTTTCTGAGAATCCTAGGCCGAAAACGGTGCTGGAATGGCATCTGAGATACAGTTTTTTCTCCAGCATAACCTGGCAGGAATGTGGCCAAGTGCTCCTCTTCACGACTTGGATCAAAGGGGGTTCGAAATGGAGCATATTCAAAACGTCCAAATCGTTCTCGTAATTTTCTTATGTGTTGTTCTACCTCCTGTGCCATAAACCATGAACAATCACTTTCAATTATTTCAGTTTATTTCCTTAAATTCATTTTTATACAAATTCACAAGTGAAATGATGCAAAAATAGTCTGGCTGTTTTCATTCCTGCACCATAAACTTAATATATGCTCTAACAGTTTGCGATAAGGCACATTTTAACAAGTAATAATGAAATAAATCTCAAACCAGTTTTTGTGTCAAATAAAATATATATCTGAATGCAAATATCACATACTCACATTCACACAGGCTTCCAAGTTGTGTTTCTTTTTATTGCGAGCAATCGTCGGAATACATTTACTATACAGAAAGCAGTCTCTAACAGGAACCCAAGCACGATCGTGAGCACCAAAAAAACGCACATCAACCATGTTTTCCCGATTTGTGCGCATAACTTTTGCGGGCCAGAAAGGAAAGCCCTTCAGTTTCGCCCAAAGAAGTACATGAGGCTTGCGCTGCAATTAAACAACAGGAACATTTTCACATGTTTACTGTCAAACGTATCAACAGAACTGTATTTTCTGTGCATCTAATTTTTCATAAAAAACAAAACAAATGTACAAACAATGTAATTAATCTGTTACAGTTAATTGCTTACATAAATTAAGGAAAGAATGTTTCTTATGATAAACAAAGGAAAGTGTACGCATTTACAGACAATATGTATTTCGCTATCGTTATTCCTCAACAAAGGGCTCGTTTCTGTTAATCGATGGTTTTATGCAAATGTCAAGTGATGAAAGAAACGATATCAAGTGAGTGCAAATCTAGCAAAGTGAAGCAAGTCTAGTCATGTCAGTGAGTTTTATGCAATGTCAAGTGAGCGCAAATGCTAAAATAAAATATATTGTACCTAAATTAATAACAAAATAATTCCATTATACTGTTGGTCCTGCAAAATTTCCATGTGATCATTCAGCATATCATTTGAAGATTTCAACAATTCATTTAAATCAATGAGTAAACCTCAACAGTTAATAAGGTACATTGCCACTTCATGAAAACTAGGCCCTATACCCAAATATGTAGCACCGGTTTCATTACTTCACCACTGATTATTTCTGACATAAATTCCAAAGGATATCTTTGCTAAATTTATGACAAGGGAAGGTACTCTTCTCATAAACTTCCTTGCCAGGTTTTGTACAGCATTTTTCTTTGTAGTGACTGTGATAGTCATTTCTTTTTGATATTATCACACATTCATTAAAAACATATATTAATTCTTTAACGTAAAAAAGCAACTTTTTTTAAAAATTAAAGTACTTATAATTACGAAAGCAAGAAACAAAAAATGACTTTTGAGGTGTACAAATGAAATACCCATTACAATGGAATGCCTCTATTGTAACTATATCTAGAATGAAAAGAAACTTACGCAAACTTCTATGAACCAGGAGTCCTTACGTGTGTGAGCATTCAAATAACAATCTGGACAAATCTCTATTTCTGACATCTCCTGTTTACATATTTTCAATATAGCTTTGGCAGTGCTTGAAAGTTTAGTGTGATCTGGAAACAACAACACGCAATTATTCATAGCAATTATTACATTGATTCAACAAGTATAAAAAAGTGGGAAAGATCATCACTAGAGCCCGGAAGTTTGGCAAAATGCCTTTTTGTTATTGTTACTATTTTATGATTTTTAACAATAGGAATTCTGGGGTTGTACTTCCAACAATAGGAACAATTGTACTTCTGGGGTTGTTTTAGTAGCTTTTTATTTTGCCTTTTTTTGCTTATTTTAATTTCTGAAGCCTATTTTTGCCATTTTTGCCTTTATCCCCATTATTTTGCTTTCTTTGTCTCTTGGTACCGATCAAGTTGAATATAGTATATACCTGCAAGCTTAAACAACTCGAAATCACAGTAGTGTTTTGTCTTTCTTTGGAAGCAGACACGGTGATAAAAATCTGAATGAAAAAGGAAGATGATACCAATCACGATTTTTGATTTTTTCATTGATGCCGTCAAGCTTTGTTTGCTCACGAGGAATCCCATCCCACATGGTTTTCCAGAATCAATATTACGAAGAAAAGATTGTTTTCTTACACGTAAAGTGATAATTTAAATTTTAGAGTTCGAATAATTTTAATTACTATTTTTTAAAATTCCTGTTACTTGTGAGTTTTCATTGTTTACATGTCTTTTTACACTCCTACTTTAGCTAGAATAAATGCCTTTTTTTAATGTTTATTTTAGTAAAAATGAATGCCATTTTGCCTGCCTATTTCAGGTAAAATAAATGCCTGAACTTCCGCGCTTTGATCATCACATAACACAGGTCAATTTTTAATGTAGCAGATAGATTCACTGTTGTTGGAGATCACAATAACGTACGTGTATTAAAGATTATGCAGTCGTGTAATATCCACTTGGTGTCTGCAATAAATGCTTCTGTGCTACCATACATCCTCCTCCTAATATTTCGTTCTAGCTGAGAAAGGTCCATAGGATGTGCCACAAATTCACGGTAACGTGGAAACATTGTCTGATCCACAGGCTTGCAAAATGGCTCAGTCTGCAAAACAAAATAAATAAATTAAAAAAAAAAAGATTACAATGAGCATAGAAAATCATTAAAATTTGAAAACCAGATTTCTTCATTCATATTCATATTCTAAGAAATTATTCAAATTTTCCAAATATGAAACGCATGAAATATGTTTAAAAGGCAAGACCGCTTTTATTAGAATCTCAACTTGCATTAAACCAGTATTGCAATCCAAAAGTATAAATGCATGATAAAATGTGTTCTATCAGCAAACACTTTAAATAAAATTGTATTTGGAAAAGTAAATCATGAAATCAAATATATGCAGGGGCATTATACCTTTCCAATTCAATTACTTCTACAAGAAACTGAAAATATAACCGTAGTGCAAAAGTTTGTGAATACTTGTGTTTACAATTCACACACATGACATAATTTCTTCTTGTAGTACTTCTTGTAGTGGATTCCGTAGTGACTAAAGTAACCAAAAACCAAATATTTGAATAATATTTTGAGAATTGAATTTAAAAAAAGTAAGCACAGGAAACATGCGTAATATAATAATGCAGCTTTGAAATGCTAAGTAATGAAACTAACAAACAGGAAACAGAACCTGAATTTTCATTTTACATGGACTGTTAATTTTGGCCCAGATCTAAAAAAAAAACACAAATGCAATCATCAAAACTGATAAGAATTATGTAGCAACTATTTCTCTGACTATATTATTGTTAAATTTTTTACAATTTAGGAAAGGATTTCAAATATACTTCAACAAGAAGAATTCATTATATTTTTCTATATTACTTGGTTTAAAATAAATAAAAATTGTCAGGAAAAGCAACAAAACTTGAGTCAACCTAACAATACTAATAAATAAAATTGCAAATGGTCAAATAAAAATTAATCATTTCAATATTTCTGTGCTTTAAACGAAAATATGCTTTTTTTATTTCATAGCATTATTTTTTTTATTTACGACCAATAAATCTATATATTAAAACATTAAAGGTTTGCATTAAGAAATACATATACACGCACTTGTGTGCGCGCACGCACCCCCCCCCCCACACACACACACCCTCACCCCCCCCACACACACAACTGCATTGAATTGAGTTTATATCAATAAACGCAATGTCCATAGACCTTGTCACACGTGTCCTTTTACAAAAATCTGTCAGTGTTGATAGATACAAGTGATGTATACATTTTTAAGTTAAGGTGGATAGTAGGATATCCTTTGATAGTAGAGTAGCATTCATGTACAGATATAGTTACAGATACATTTCAAATTCATTTTCAGAAACCTGTTTGACTGTGATCATAAAGAATAGTGATTGTATTGCTCCAGAATTTAAAAAACTTTCATCATTTCATCAGTTTTGGAGGAAAATAATGAAATGAAACTATATTTGTATGTTTTCAATTTTCCATTTACGGCGAATATAGTACCTTACAGTTGTAACTTTTCAACAGTTCTTCCTTCCGTGCAATGTAATTCTAGGGGTTCTGCTAGTAACTTCTGATTTTGAAATAGCACAGCTTTTTAATCACAATTAAGAACTGCTTCACAAACCATTCTTATAGACTCACTCAAGCAACTTCGTCACCAGTATTATGAAACATTTTGATTCTGAACATATCCAGTTCCTGATTGTGAACAAATCGAGAAGTCTGTATTCCTTTTACCAGCAGTAATGCTTTGAAAAGATGATATGTAGATGGAGCAGGCATCATTTCTATAAATACAATTGGAGTGTTTGTATGTCATTTAAAAATAACTGCCTTTTTATAATTTCATATGCCTATTTTGATTACAACCCTTTCAATTGTTTTTGAAATTTTTGTCTTGGATAATCTCCAGTGAGAGATTATGTGAAATTTTGTAAAGATTACTCTTATTCCTCTTTCCTTCCTAGCAAAATTTAAGTGTACACTCCTTTTATTTTATGCAACTATCTCGGAAATGGGGAGAGGGAGACCATAAAATTTCGTTTTGAATGTAATTCAATACATTCCAATACCACCATTATGCTTTGAGTAAATGCATGCCAAATTTTGTTAATGGAAGTTTGTTGGGAGCACACAACACTGCATCTGTTGTCAGATGCCCATTGCAACTAAGTGGTAGCAACAATTGTGGCTAACATGACTGGGTGGAGTCAGGTGAAAAAAGGCAGTCAGGATATGATAGGACAGGGTGGCTCAGGGTAGAGCAAGGTGAGTAGGGTGGGTAGGGATACACAATACACTGAAATTTATAATTTTACTAATTGAGACGTGTGATTAATAAATACCCAGGAAACCTGGGGTAGTTCACCTTGTTTGTAATATAACAAAAGTATAAAGGTAGTACTACAGCTACACTATGTGATAAAAAGTATCCGGACACCCTCAAACACATACGCTTTTATCTTCGGTGCATTGAACCTACCGTCAGGTACGCATTCTCCACGACCTCAAAGTCATTATACATCGTGCAACAGCAGAATGGGACGCTCCGCGCAACTCACGGACTTCGCACGTGGTCAGGTGATTGGGTGTCACTTGTGTCAGAAGTCTGTACGCGAGATTTCCACACTCTTAAACATCCCTAGATCCACTGTTTCTGACGTGATAGTGAACTGGAAACGTAAAGGGACATGTACAGCACAAAAGCGTACAGGCCGACCTCGTCTGTTCACTGACAGAGACCGCCGACATTTGAAGAGGGTCGTAAAGAGTAATAGGCAGACATCTATCCAGACCATCACACAGGAATTTTTATTTTTTTTTAAATTTTTTTTATTAATTTGTTGCGTCTCCACCTTGACGCAACGCGTCTCCAAGCCCCCTTAAGGGGCGTTGAGCGCTTTAGCACTGGGGAGTAATCCTCCATTAAAGTGCTTTTTATTTTTAATATTTGTCAAGTCTCGTCACGTCGCAGTCAGTCATTGCCTTTTATCCCTTCGGCCAGGGGCTCGACGACGTTAGGTCCCGGGGTTCCTGGCCGGTCACCCAACCACGAACCCGCGAGTCTCGAATGCGCTTAACCTTCGTGACTTCACGGAGCGTAGTAAACGCATTCGGCTAGCGCCGCCGGCACACTGCATCAGGATCCACTCTTTTTTTTTTTATTTGTTGCGTCCATTTTGACGCAACGCGTCTCGAAGACCCTTAAGGCCGCTTCACAATAGCCCGGGAACGGGAACGCGAACGCGAACGGGAACGTAAAGAAAGTTAAGACATGGACATCTCAGGCAGGCCTACACAACACGACGGGAACGCGAAGCTTGACGGGAACGGGAACGGGAAGGATGGTCAACATTTATCTCAGCCCGGGAACGCGAAGCCTCTCGACCAATGACAGTGCAGCAAATGGCGGCGAAGCTCTCCAGCTGATCGAGCGTGCGACAGGCGACACTGGTCTGAAACGGAATTGACTGTATGACGATATTGAGGTTAGAGCGTGGATTACGATTGAGGCGGATTTTGTTAGTCTTTGTTGCTTTAGTTATTTTTAGTTATTATAGTTTGTTTTTTTCTATTCATTATATTTCATATTAATACTTAGAATTAAAATCGCCCCCCCAAAAAAAAAGTTTTATTAATTTCTTTTAAGTATATTTGAGTTTGTTTTTGATTAAATTTTAGTTGTATCCATAAGTTTCGTTCGTTTTATAGTATTAGTTTTTGCATTTTTTATTCATTTCATTTTCATTTTGTTTTTATATCTAATATTCTTTCGGCCAAATATTCATAGGTTAGGTTAGGTCTCTTTTGTCGACAATACAAAGGTTGTCTGCCACAAGTTGTATCAAACAGCTTTCGAATTCAGTTTCCATGGTCATGGTTAATAAATAGATAAATAAAAAGGATAACGGGATATAAACTATGATAATAAAACAAAAACAAGATAAAAGTATAAGGAATAACAAAGAATATAACAAATGAAATAACAATAACAAAACACAAAAGAAAATAGAAACTGTACTACAGAAAACAAAAAGTGAATACAAAATTAACAATAATGAATAAAAAAAAAGTGGAAAACAGAGAGAGAACACACAGCAGAGGAATGAAAAAGAATTTCGGGTTATGAAAATAAACGGAAAAAAGATGTGATAAATAGGCGAGAAAAACGAGGGAAAGGCGAAAGAATGAAAAGGAATGAAAAATAATATGGGAAAACACCACGAAAACAGAAACAAACGGAACGGGCAGCACGCAACCAAAACCAGGACCAACACAATACAGGCGAACACAAGCTAATGGCAAATCAAAGAGTGAGCAGAGTAGCGTAGCTATAGACGTTCTTTGGTTTTGGCAACTGTTTCTTGAAGTTCTTTTTTTTGCCGCAGCAAGTTTATAGCGCTGTTCGTCTTCCCGTTGACGTTAATTGTGAAGCGCATGTACCTCGCGTTCCCGTTCCCGTCCTTCCCTTCGCGTTCCCGTTCCCGTTCCCGGGCTATTGTGGAGGGCCCTTTACGGGTCGTTGAGCGCTTTGCGCTGTGGAGTAATCCTCCGTTACTTTGCGCGCTTTTTGGAGTAATTCTCCATTATCACTGTCAGGTCGCGTCACGTCGCAGTCAGTTGTCAAGAGGACCGCCAGGTAGCATCTCCGCGTACGCGCCTCCTACTACGCGCTCCTGCGTCACTACCCAGCGGCCAGAATTGGGAAGGAGTAAGGATAGGGGCAGGGTTTAGGACACTTCACAAGGGTTGGACTAGCCCTTGTGAAGCAGCCAAACTCGTTTTGTTGGAACAAATTTCACAGGAGATTCGACGGGAATCGAACCCGGACCTCAGTGGTGAAAGGCTAGCGACTTCGCTATGTGCCACGAGCGTAGCTTGCATCAGGATTGTATGCCACTCTGCATCAGGATCCACTCCAAGTACTATGACAGTTAGGCGTGAGGTGAGAAACCTTGGATTCCGTGATCGAGCGGCTGCTCATAAGCCACACATCACGCACGAAAATGCGAAAAGCCGCCTCGCTTGGTGTAATGAGCGTCAACATTACACGATTGAACAGTGGCAAAATATTGTGTGGAGTGACGAATCACGGTACACAATGTGGCGACCCGATGGCAGCGTGTGGGTATGGCGAACGCCCGGTGAACGCCATCTGCCAGCGTGTGTAGCGCCAACAGTGAAATTCGGAGGTTGTGGTGTCATGGTGTGGGCGTGTTTTTCCTGGAGGGGGCTTGGACCCCTTGTTGTGCGTGGCACTATCACAGTACAGGCCTACATTGATATAGTAAGCACCTTCTTGCTTCCTACTGTTGAAGAGCACTTCGGGGATGGCGATTGCATCTTTCAACACGATCGAGCACTTGTTCATAGTGCACGGGCTGTGGCGGAGTGGTTCCACGACAATAACATCCATGTAATGGACTAGCCTGCACAGAGTCCCGACTTGAATCCTATAGCACACCTTCTTGAATCTTAGAACACCGAATTCGTATCAAGCCTCACCGACCGACATCGAAACCTCTCCTCAGTGCAGCACTCCGTGAAGAATGAGTTGCCATTCCCGTATAAGAAACCTTCCAGCACCTGATTGAAAGTATGCCTTGCGAGAGTGAACGCTGTCATCAAGGCTAAGGGTGGGCTAACACCATATTGACTTCCAGCATTACCGATGGAGGGCGCCACGAACTTGTACGTCCGTTTCAGCCCGGTGTTCGGATACTTTTGATCATATAGTCTATTTCTAAAATTTCACTATAAGGCTGTCATGTCAGTGAAAACAATTTCATTTTTATCTAAAAACAGAAAAAAAGTTGAAGTCAGAAAACTGCATAAACTTGTATTATGGTGTGCAGAAAGTTTATTGGATAAAAAGTTGCTAACAACATTGCAACTTTTTTCAGACACTAATCTCAGATTGGCCTTGCAGAATCAGGACCTGACATCTGGTTTACAGGACGGCATTAACAGGATACGCTTGCAAATATATTTTTTCCGTTTTAATTTTCATTTGTACAAAAATGTGAAAGAAAAATTTATATCAAACAATTTATTTAACTGAAAAATGACCACCCAATACACAATTTTCTAGTCAAAATTCGCAGACAAACTGACTATTGTTTTCATTCTAATTCGTCTTCAACTTAACCGCCATCCGCATCGTCTTCACCTTCGGACACACGCATCGTCAACACCTTCCACATCCATATCGTCTTCACCTTCGTCGTCCGCATAACCTCCTTCTTCGTCATCCGTATCGTCTTTTCCTTTCTTCTTACTCTCCTATACTATTTCGTATCCTCGACCTCGTTCTCCATTTCAGTGCCCCTGCTATTAATGTCACATGACAAACGGAGTCGTGGACAGACGAAGGCACGAGTAGCGCATAAACCATACGCAGATTGGACAATAAATCAAATGGGAATGCCAGGCATACCGAAAACTTTCCTTTTAGTATCACTAGTTACTCGACAATTACACACACACAAAAGAAAGAAGAAGAGAAAGAAGAAGAAGAAGAAGAAGAAGAAGAAGAAGAAGAAGAAGAAGAAGAAGAAGAAGTGCTCGACATCTTTTAAAGATCTTAAATTGAAGGATAAATTGCAAGGAGAAAGAAATATCGGGGTTTAATATCTGAAGTGTAGTACAGGTTCGAAAATTAATTCAACTTCGCAATTTTAAAACTTAATGAAAATCTTAACTAAACCATTTTTATAAATGCTCTTTCTTCTATTCCAGATAAATATTACAGAGAAACTTCTGGCTATTTTCCAGAAATTTTTGAAAATGTCCAGGGGCTTCTTGTTAAGTTCACCCAAAATTAAAATGCCTTAATGATCTCTCGAAAGAGACAACTAGATCTTACTCCTGATGTATTTACCATGTTTCAGTTCAAGGCTTTTAATCTGATAGTTTTGCGTGGTGATACAATTTAGACAGACATCCCGATATTCGAGAACTAAACTGCGTGTACCTCCTCGCCACTTGAACCAATCTTAACTCTGATTGGAACAGCACTAATAGTTTTAATACTGACGTGTGTGCTATGTTACATCTCCAATGAATCTTAAACACTGATTTTACGACAGAAAATTCGAGATCGCATTGTTGAGGTAATTCCAATAATTTTCCTCCTCATACTATTGTTTAGTAAAAACAACTAATACTTAATTTCCGATGTCAGGTTAATGTTTAAAAAACGTCTTTATCAAGTTAATGTCCATATTATCCGAAATCAGTGGCGGTTGGTACCCTAACAAACTGAAGGTTGCAGCTCCATCAAATGATAATGAAATTTTCAAAATTTAGAACACTAATATGTAATAAAACGTAAGCAATTCATGCGAATTAATTAAAACTAAGTTTAATAAAAGTCTATATTCAAACATTACTTACATCATTTTATGAGCACTGCCTGTGACAGGTATTTCTAAGATATTAGAAGATTTTTTTAAATTATCTAGGGGTTATGCAAACGTGCACGCTACGTACGAGCCGCCACTAACCAAAATCAAAATATATGGATAAAAACCGATAATAGCTTCAAAGCGTACAAGTCGGACACACACACATCGGACATACATTGTACATCGAACGTGCGGCGATTGATTTGACCATGGTGGAAATATTTCCACCATGGATTTGACATTACCAAATATGAAATTGTTGCGGCGACGAGGAAATGAAGATGTGATAAATGCGCGCTTCCCTGCACTAATACTCCGTTACTATCTTTGTCAAGCCTTGTCACGTCGCAGTCAATGTCTTTTATCCTTTCGGCCAGGGGCTCGACGCCGTCAGATCCCGGGGTTCCCAGTCGGTCACCCAACCAGGAACGGCGAGCCTCGAATTCGCTTAACCTCCGTGACTTCACAGAGCGTAGTAAACAAATTCGACTAGCGACGCCGACGTCTTCGATCGTTCCCTCCTGAAATTTTGAATGGCCCCCTGCGGAGAAAATTTCCAATTAGCGACCTGGGGTATGGTAGATTACACCGCCGTTGTACAGGCCTATGGGTTTACAGTGTGTTGATAGTTCTTGTTAAAGCATACGCGACGACAAGCAAGGGATGAGCGCGGAGGGAAGTGGAGAGTCGTGGGGCAGTACGTCCGCGATGTTCGGATCAACACGGAGGAAAGCCGCCATTCCGTCACCTTCTACAGACTCGGGAACTCGATGGAAGAACGCATCGAGCTACAGGTAAAGAACGGTTTTCCTAAAGATGAGTCAAAGTGACAGATCGCGAAAACAAGTGAACATCACATGTATTTCAGATAAGTATCCCTCCGCCGCGACAGCTGTTCAGTCACGCCCCTTCTTAAAGTGCTAATGCAGCGCCCTATAGAATATTCCAGAGGGCGCTGCCTAATGGCTGCAGTGAAAACACCCCTATGCAGAAGTCTTAAAGAGTTTCGCTGAGGAATATGCATGAACGCGAGTCCGGGAAATATTTAAATTTAATTACATATGTGGAAAATCTCTTAACATACTCTCACAATCAGTAAAAGAATACTACCACGAATGTTAATAGAAAGAGAGATGATTTTAAGCCGGAAACACGTGCACCGGTACGTATCTCGCATTCAAGTCTCGGTTTTAAAATAAACATGATATTTATCACACAAAAAGTAAATTCAATGTAATATAGAGCACATTACACTGCACTTCCTAATATCAATTATTTCTCGCAGCGCACTATATTTTTGTCGGACAAGGTCACCACAAAAGGAAGTGTCGAAGCCATTTACAAGTTAGCCAACTACAAACGAACGAATGCGGGAAGGGAGTCTAATGGGCTCAAGGGCACAACGACCACAGAAACTTCAGTTATGTTGCCAGCACTAGCTGTCACTTTGGCTCATCCTTAGGAAAATCGCTCTATAGCAGGAGTAGATAGTAGGACCCAGCAACCACGCCAAATAGTTCCTACGTGTTCCAAGATGTCTTATTTTCTCTTACAGTAAGTACCAACATAATATACTCCAACATATTATATTTGATGAAAATCGTACGTAGATTTTCCATAAGTTTGAACACTGTTTACGATATTTTTTTAAAAATTATATACAAAGGAATAAGAGAATGCATGTAATTCGAAATAATCCACTTCGATTTCCCAAACATGGAAGTTACCAGTTCTGGAGCTTCGAAACTTGGCCGTAAATGCGAACTCTCTTTTTGTGTATAGCGCTTTTTATTTTGGGCTCAGGCCCAGTGCTTTGTGTGTGATTAAATTTGTGTCGAGAGTAACTTTATGTTAGTGGATTGAAATAACTATGGTGGCTTATCTAATTATAGTTTTTTGTGACACTTTCAACTTAAATATTGTTGCTGAGGCACAAAAAAGACTTCAGTGAATTTGTTGCTAGTGCGTTCATTTCCAACACAAACTTAGAAAGTGTGAAAAACTACTTACTTCAAGGTCAAAACTACTTAAATCACTCTGATTGTTCAAATGAAAAAGAGATTCTTCAATTAAAAATTTAATAATGGCGTTAATGATAAATATCAATGAATATGTGATTGTAATTAAAAAGAAAATTACTACGAGTCAGGAATGACGTGCAGATTTTATTTACAAATAGGCGAGTTTAACACATATTCCTTATTTATAATTATAAGTAATGATAACTCATTTTATAGGGAACGGGAATGTTTCTAAGAAAAATCAGCACGCGAAACATACAAGTGCACTGTATTCCTAAAGCGAATTTTTTTTTTCATATGACAGTCTTCGCTGACGGAGCCCTTCATTATTTTGTGAACCACCAACTTTTAGGAGCACTTGTCACAAGAACTCGCTGTTGTCGAGAACTGCAGCTCACAACATTCCGTTCGAGAGCATTCCTTACAATCGTCTCGATACCCGTACGCTTTGCGTGGGTTTGCTTGGCTGCAACTGTCACCCTTCAAGCGGCGGCGAAGACGTGTTTTACGGTCTTTTGAGGTGAGGCGTCCAGACGCGACCTGTCCTGCACGCTGGGCGCGTAGTCGCGGGGCCAGCCGGCCAAGCGACTGCCCCACGCAGACGCCCATTGTTCCGCGGAGGAATGCAGACGTCTGCAGGGTCACCTTACGTACGCACGTGTGCGGCGCAGAGAGCGAAGCTGCAGCATCACGGCAACGTATGCCAAGTTTCGCTCAGGGCTCTCTAACAACCAGATGTTGACATTTTTTTCTCTGACCGTTTTCCACCCACTTCCTAACGACGTGATTCGTTAAAAATTTACTTACTTATGTGTGTCAATTTATCCCCTCCCTCCCCCCCACACACACACAAACCTCCGTCAAAACTTCAATCGATGCGGTTTATTATAGGGACAGCGAATTTTAGAAATAAATCCTATATTTAATAAGTACTATTTTACACATTCTTTATCCCTTTTCACGTATTTTTTCGGACTAAAATGTCCAGCGGTGCCATTGTGTCATGAAACGATATATAAGCAAGATTCTTTTCATTTCGCGTTTATTGTTAACCAATTCAAAATTACTATTAGTTTTGGGACGCACAAAGGACCAGGACTGTGCAGTAAGGAGGGGTGTTCTTTTATCCTTGCAGCACGGTGTTCCATGCTTGGTCACTCGGTGGTACTCTGTGAAAGCGGAACGAAGATAATGAAGAGTTTAAAATTGTGGATGGAAGATCGCGGTTTCGATCATATCACCTGTCTGACAACCACTGATGAGGAAACCTTGTCAGTGGACACAAGTCTGACACTTGTGAAATACCTAGGCCTATCAAGCGACAACAAATACGGATTTGATGAACACAAGTCGGCGGAGATAAAGCTTCTCAAGTGATCGAGGCAATATGAGTAACCTCACGGCGAAGTCGAACCCTAACTGAGCATACGGCAGCTACTTATATCTGTTACACTATAATACTGTAAGGAGCGGAGATACAGGCGCACGTTCCCAAAAAAAGAACACCATAGGCCAATCTCGGGCGATGATTCCGAGAACTGGCGCTCCGAGAGCTCGTACAGAACGGTTTTCGATGTGCTGGTAGCAGCTTCCGTCACACCTATCCAACTCTGCTCCGGGATGGAACAAATCTTCGATTCTGTAGGAATCCGATGAACTCACGAGAACAACCCTCGCTACGACACTGAAAGCTCTGCCGGAATAAAGAGAATCGATTAAGATGGCCATCTAGACTATCTCGCAGGAGACACCTTGGACTAGACGTAAACACGACGAAGTGTCTCTCTGCCTGACGCCATTCCGCACATGTCATGGATATGTAAATATCTGCATCGCATAAGAAAAGTAGATAGCACCGCATGAGGTTAATGATACGCTCGTGGCTTTAAATTCCGGGGGTTCCAGCAAAATAGTTTTCCCGTCGCATTCTCCACAACCCCACGGCTGCAAGGGCGCGTAGGATCCAGTGAGCGCCACGCCGCCTCTTGGGCAGGGTTGCTGTTCTCGCAATCTTCGTGCAAGGAGGCGATACGTCTTTCGCATCCTCCACAGGAAGCTGTTTCTTTAAATCCGGTAACTGTGCGAAAGGGGAAAGGGGCGGCCACTGCTTTACGGCGAGCTACATTATTTAAAATGCGACTCCTGGAATTTGTATTTCGTGCCATGTAGCTCGGAGTGAGTTGAATGCATGTGTCACGCATGTCCCAAAACAGAAACACTTTAGAACTGCGTAAAAACACACCCACATACTTATAAACACTAAAATAAAATTGTCAATGAGAACTATTCTGGTTCTGCGCCCCGCTTCAGGACACGGCCACTTCCAACGCTCGTCGGGAGTGTCCTTGATCAAGGGGGTGAGCCATACGAGAGATGGTCAACACGCCTAAATGGGAACGAAAGCCTTCCGTAGGTTGGATCGCACGCTGTCCGTGGCCCATTTTCTAGTTTTCTGCTCGTGTAATCGCTGAAATGTTACCGGTTTTAGAAAAAATTAGCATCGAGACCGCATATACTCAAGTGATTAAAACCGCAGCAAAGTAGACCCCCCCCCACACACACACAAAACTTCCGCCAAGTAATGATAGTGTATCAAGTCAACCCCATGCGAAACAAAGTTCACATCTGGAAAGAAAGAAAGATAAAGAAAGAAATGAGAAGAATAATACGATTTTACACACCTTGACAGCAGTGAGGACGTGGGCTGTACATATTCCAGAGTAGCAAGAAATAACATGTTTGATTTTAGTTAACGTAGGGGCCACTCAAAAAATGTTTATCAAATTTTGCTTCTTTGCCTCCCCCCCATAACAACTTACAGAACTTACTCTGACCCCCCTTACCCCGGGATGAAAGTTCAATTTCGAACCCTCGCGCCTTCCTGAGTTAAATAAAACGGACTTCTTTAAAAACTGGTTGAAATTTCATAAAGACTTTTGAGTTTAAATTTGATCACAAGATTAACTTCTCATTAATTTTAACAATAACGAATTATTTCATGGCCGCGTTTATGAATAATAATAATGATAATGAGAAGAAGAAGAAGAAGAAGAAGAAGAAGAAGAAGAAAAAGAAGAAGAAGAAAGAATGAATGTTGGTTTCCAGCATCATGCATTTGCCCAGACTTCAGTAACAAACTAAAAAATGTATTTATTACGTTTATCGGTCACATGCATCTTTAATCCCTGTTAACATGCAACCCTGCAGGTATGTTAAATGCCCTTCTATCTACCTGTATGTTAAGAAATTTAACATCTTTAGCAACGTAAACAACCATCGATTCATCGCAAGTTAAATGTTTGTTAAGGAAAAAAAGACGGCGATGTACTAAACATCAGATTCAATTCAGAAGTAATTCATATTGGTTTGGGTAATAATTATTCTTAATTGTAATATTACTTATAGTACAATTAGAAAAATGTATATTAGGTAAATTAACCCTTTTCCTCGCATTCCACCAAATGAAACTCTGCTCCGGTTATTATATTTACTGACTATGTGGAAGGTGTCGCCACCGGAAGACAACGCGCCAATTTCCTAACCGAACGTCATTTCTTTAGGTATCTTTAGGTTCAGGATAATTATTTGCATCCAATTTTCTCGAACCATGGTATACGAATATTGTTTATACAGATATATCGCAATCAACACTCCACAAAATCGTACTAACGTGCCGCAGCAACAGAATTAATGTGATTACTATCACAGTAATGTAAATTTTCGCATAATTCGTGAGATTTTATGGTGACCGATAAAATGCTGAACATACCACGAAATGTTACAGTGTTATTACTAGGGAGCGGATTTTAATGAAATATCATATTTTTTCTTTTCACTTTAGAACAATGCCGTTTAGTATAGAAATTCATTTTATGTTAACACAAAAGGAAATGACCCATTTTTACAGGTCATTATTTTGCATAACTTGTTGATTTCGACTAACAAGTCATTTTTACCCTTTTGTCATTTTTACCCTTTTGTCATTTTTACCCTTTTGTCATTTTTAATGCATTTTTTGCAGATTTCATCGATTTTATTGTCATTTTTAATGGTACTTGCTTCAAATAGTATTTACGAGATGCAGCAATGTTCTTCAGATAATTACTCAATAGCCTATTCGATTTGTTCGCTCGGAAATTCTTTTGACAGCAGTTGTAAGTTTGCAATTCTTGTGACGTGATCAGCGCCATTGCCGGTACGACCGACTTCGGAATAACGAAAGACAGATTTCCTGGTAAAGAGCAGACCATACCAAAAGTTTGAAAGCTGAGTTCACTCGAACGAATGGAAGAAGCTTGGATGACATCAGTAACGTATCCAACAGCTTGAGTTGTTCATCCGAAATGGTTTTGAGAAGATTTTTTACGTCATTTTTCTTTAGTGTTAGGGCATTTTTAAAGCATTTTAAGAGATTTTCATTGATAATTTCTGGCGATGTTTTTAGGTCATCAAAATCCGACCCCTAGTTATTACTGCCTCGTCCAAATTAAAAATATCAGCTCCGCTACGCTCCGCCTCGATTTTTAACTTTTGGCCTCGGCAGTAATTACACATAACATTTATAGGTATGTTAATAGCTATTACAGACGTTTATAGAATTAAAAAAATCTATAGTAGACGTCGTTTGGAGACGTAGTGGAACTGGCACCAAGCCAGTTTCAGGTTTTCAGGGTGATGTCGATCAAACCTAATTATAATTAAATATTGATCTTCAAAAATATGATACGCTATTTTATTCCACATTGCTCCAGAACACAACCTTCCGTGTTTTCGAAACATCGATCCCCTCACCAGGAATTGGACAGGAAATCTTGCCTTGTTAATGAATACTGAAGAAATAAACCACATCATTTGCATGCGAGTTCCAGGATGAAACGAGGAAAACTTTGAACAACGTAAAATATTAACAGACGAGAAACAAGTCGAGCTGAAAGACAAACCATGACATCAGCACTCCCTGTTGTACTTTATCCCTACACTCTTTAAGTCGTGTCTTTTTGAGGTTTCAAAAACATTTGTTCAAATCTTGTTTCAAAATTCGCATTTTCAACTCTAAAAATTATTTTAATACCCTTGTAACAAAAATACAGACTAGAGGAGACGCGTGTTCATTGCAATTCAACAATTCGAGAACTTGATACAGAAGCAAAATAATACAGAGGAAAATTCAACTGCAATTGTATAGTATTCGCTATATCAACATTTTTGAGCTGAAAAATTATAATTTACAATGTAATAATGAATGAGTGAATTTTCCGTAACTAATAATGAAAAATTTCCTCAGTGAAACACGAACGTATTCTCCAATAATATTTAATACGTTCTTTATCCAGACGACACTATTAGTTTATTTAAATCTTATCTCCAGTTACTGTGCACATGCAACGGTAGTAAACAAACACAAAAGGTTGTAAATTTTTTAAATACTATTGCCACTTTTTTCAGATGTTAAATTCAACCAAGTTTCCAATTAATTCCATCAAATTACTACTTCCAGCTAATACATGGAAAATCATGAGGTCTTCAAAACCCCTTTATAAGTGGCGGGTCATTTCAGGTGAGAAAAACCAGCGTGGACCAGCCTGTTCCCAATATTAGCAATAAATAATTCCCTTTGCCGTTTTGGCCTCCCTCCCACGGATTCCCTTAGAAATTGCCTTTCTTGTTGTAATTTTCCAATTTCGTCGCCGCCTGTGTCAACGGAACTTTGTGCGCATTTCTAAGGCTCGAAGCGCGATGAACGAAGCCATTAGCAAACAGCGAGCGCATTGCAATTCGGACGGACAGCTGCGAGATCGGGCGCAATGGCAGAGGCAGCGAGCGATACAGGACCCCAAATGCGGTCAATACACAATTTGCGTTTTCGTCGTTTTCATTCGAAAAAGGTAGAATTTTTCTTTTGCAAAACCAAGAAGTATCCTCGGCGCTTCGACTAATTTTCAGTGCGACCTTCTGGACGTTATTGAAAAAGAAATCGTCAAGAAGCTGCCATGCAGAAACGAAGCGTTTCTCAGCAAAATTACATCAGTGGCGTACTTAGGGGCGGGGGGGGGGGGGCAGAGCCCATGGGGCTTCAGCCTTACTCAAAGTCAATGACACATACTCATAAATACAATTTTTATTCATTTCCTACAGTAACGAAAAGCATTCAATACCCAAACCGAATGCGTTACGATTAGCAATATTATAAGTTTTACTCATGCACAATATCAGGCCTTAATGATGTTAGTAATACACAACAGGCTGGCATACCAAAGTTGGTTTCCAGAATGTAGCTAGTTCCTAATTCAAAATGATGATTTTCAAAGAAGCGAATGTTCACATGGTTCTTACATGTTAGTTATAATCAAAAGCCTTAGGCCCTCCAAACAAAAACATGACAGTGTGCAATATTGTAGAGCTGTTACTGTGTTTTCTAATACTTAAAAAGGGCAAATTTTTTTACATTAGAGATTCATATAATTAAGAAAAAAGTAAAAATTATTATCTATATAACTAAAAGGGGAGTGTTTGTAATTTCAAAATAGCTGCCTTTCTGTAAACTCAAATGCTTATTTAGCCAATATAAAAAACAACTTAATCATTTTTACAATTTTTGTCTGACTGGCTAGGGTAATCTCTGAACCAAGTAAAGCAATTTTGATGTCATTTAACTGAAAGGTAGAGGGTTTTGAAGGCGGAATTTAGGCTACCATTTTCAAATTACCATTTTCTCTTAAAGAAGTTTGTTTGATTATATACTTGTAAATTTATAATTTTGTTCTCATCTTACTGAAATTGTGAATATATGATCATCAAAACAAGAGGAAAGTTATGATCTGCAAGATATTTCATAAAATCTTTCTCTATTACCTTTTCCTATCCTAAGCGGAAATTTCACATTTGCCCTCTTTCAGTTTTGGGAATAATAATAATTTAAAAAAAAAAATAAAAATAAAAAAAAAATTAAAAAAAATAAAGAAAAAAAATATTTTTTTAAAAAATCCATCAAAGTACATTACACCTATCTCAAAGCCCATAATTTCCTACTAAAGGGTTTGTAATTCATTCCAATAGTACCATTATGCTTTGAGGAATGCAGGTCAAAATTGTTACAAGACGTTGGGAGATTGCAGTAATGCATCTGTTTAAAGCTGCCCTTAGCAACAATAGTGATAAAAGTGATCACAGCACATATGGCTGGGTAGGGAGGGCAGGGGTGCAGCCAGGCGAGATAGGGCAGTCCGAAGATGGGAGGTCTGAGTAATGTGGCGCAGGGCAGGGCAGGGCAAGCCAGGGTGATACACTACAGTTGGGATTCAGTGCTTTTACTGCCTAATAGATGAGTATTATAAAAAGAAATACCTGGCTAACTAGAGGAAATTCTGCTAGAATTTAATATAATTTTTTACATTCACACATGGACAAGTACCAAAGGTGAAGATAAAAACAAAACTCAAAAATAAAAGAAAAGCAAATAGGTTTGATAATATATTGGAGAATCAATTAATACAAAGGTATTTCTAATGTTATGAATCTTTGCCTGCGTAATCTTCTTGAAGACATTTTTGAAGACCTCTTGTAATGCAATACCCTCAAGCTGTCCTATCAAAAAAGAAGTGAAAAATAGAAAAGGAAATTGAACCCAAATATTTACCGATATTTTCAATACATAGAAAAATGATTCGTATAAAATTAACTATAATTAATAGCTGGATTATCATCAAACCAAATTCGGAAATGCATGCTCCTCAAACTTGAGTGACCTAAATGACAGAAAGAATTAAACTTGGGAATATCTAAAATACGCAATACTAATTTCCAAAGCAGGCACAAATTGAAAGAAAACTGAGCAGCCACCAACAATCTGAGAAGTGTCCATGGTTTTGATAAGATACCAAGCAACTCAGGAAAAATTAAAAAGCAATGGAAGTTTCGATTTTAAATGAAAAATGATAATATTTGATAATGTTATTCCTCTATTCTCCTCTATTCTTATATTGTCCGTATTGTCTGAATTCCCATAGGCAGTGCATCACTGCTAACATTGCTGATGTCATGTGACACCAAGACTCCAAGAAAGAAGCTGCCTGCCATTCAATATTTACTATTCACGTTTGCATTATGGAACAGCAATTTGTTTGATATTCTTAGTTTGGAAAGAACTTTTGTAATGTGTGTGTTTGTTATTTACATAAATATAATATATAGATTAAAGATTTTTATTTGTTGTCCTTGAGCAGTGATCCTAGTACTTTTTGAAATTAATTTTGTAAGCTTTTGTTCATCTCCATTTTTGAAGCTGCACGCTGATACTTCAGTTCCAAAGAATCTATAAAATGTTATTTACTTAAGCAAACATTCATTTTTAAGAGTTTTAAAAGGAGAGCATTACTTTTTTTAGGTATTGGATAGACTTATTGTCATATGATATCCTTTAGACTTGAAAATCATGTGATTTCCAAACATAATTTCACAATTATTACTTACATTTACCTCAACTCAATTAATGAAATGTAATTGTCAGAAGTTTTATTGTGCATATATAGAAATATGAAAATAAAAATATTAATTCCATGGATAGAAGCTAGTGGCCTTGAACACTCGAACGAAAGGTTTCATGAAGTCTTCTTTAATGATCATTTGAGTATATAACTGTTAAATAAATAAAATTCTAACTGAAATTAACCTTTTGCAGTGAATATCTGAACAAAATATAAAATGTTTCGCACACATAATGTGTCAAGCAACACCTGTTATATTGTTTTCTTGGAATTCAAGAGCATGATCATGTACTCCGAATGTATTTTGCATGACTCTGGCTTTAAGATAAGAAGCAAGCAAGAGCTAGTAGGGTTTTTTACATTGCCACTAGGCAATTAAAACATCATCCATCTTCCTAAATTTTACTGAACAATCAATAAACTTGTTAATAAAATACATAAAATGACACGCATCTGTCAGTATTGAGTGTTTAGTACAAATATACTATCGTAGATTAAAGTATTTTGACACCCCTGTCTACGTATTTGGTGTTCGAAAGTACTTGGTTTAAATATTTTTGGTTAAAATATTAGTTACAAAGTTTTCATTGGTGTGCTTAAAAAACTAAATTGCCAGGAAATCAAGACAAACTGTTATTGCATCGTGAAGTAATATACGCAATGAAGTTGTTTCATCCTATAGGTAAAGGGATAAAAATAGGTTTTATAAAATTAATTTTCTAGAGGTTTGGGAAATAAATTCCTTGTGAGTGAAATTATTGAATTGTTATAATCACGAAAATATTTGATAAAAATGTACGTTTCTCGAGTACTATCTCTTATCGTTTCTTGGAAGTGGAAACTTGTGGTATCGGAGGTATGGATCTGGGGCGGCAAGAAGGGCAGGTGGGCGGCCATTTGATGTTCGTCTGGAGCAAGGGGACGTAGTCCACGCGCGCCAATCGACAACCCGACCGACCCCCCACCCGCGCAACCCGGCGGCGGAGGCGGAGGCGGAGGCGGCGCCGGCTCACTCGACCGCGCCGCGCAGGGGATCGATGTGCACCGCCACGCCACGCCACGCCGACGCCGCAGCATCGCAGGCTGCGCACCGCGTGTTCGTCCGTCCCGTCCTATCCCCACTGCCCCGCCTCGTCGGAACCGGCCCAGGAATGTGGCGGGGGCGTACAGCAGGCAACGTCGCACCGGCCGTCGCCGCCGCCACCCCCCCCGGCCGCTGGGCGAAGCAGGAGGTCGCTCGACGGCGCGACGGGACGGGACGGCAACAGCGCGGTCCCGCCCGGTGCCCGGGCAGCCGGCCTGCCTGGCGACCGCGGGTGCGGCGGAGGCGGAGGAGGAGGCGGCGGCGGAGGCGGCGGCGCAGGCCGTCTGACCAAGGCGAATGGCAAGGGCCAAAAACTTACCCCGGGATACGCCTTCATACGATGCAGCGCGTACTTCAACAAGTTGCACAGCTGGTCCAGACTGAGTTGTCGCATTGCCCGAGACCTAGGCAAAGAAAAAAGTCCCATTATATATTCAACTTTCCCTCCAAAAATTTCTTCCAATTTAATTGATAGCTGTTAAAATGTACCACAAAATTGATAAATTAACAATTTCTTGTCTTGGCATCAAAGTTTACAATCAGTTTTTAATTGAAGTAATTTACGATACAGGTACAAAAGTTACATGGTCTATTAAGTTAAATATTCTATACACAAACAATTTTTTTTTTTTAACTCGGTTGTAATAAAATGATAAGAATAAGTACTACAATACATTGATAATGATTTACATTAGTATATTTTATAGAACAATATCATATTTTGTGAACATTTAAAAGCAGGAAAATAAAGCCTGGGACGATATCCAAGTTAATAAAAACACTCAGTTTTTTGAGTTGCAATGAATAACCTAAAATCTAGGTATTTGAAATGTTTAAATACCCTTAGAAACAATTATTCATATTTTTTCAATTCTTATGTATTCACTTTTTATTGTCTTCAATTTTCATTAACAATCAACAATTTTACCATAATGCCTTAATAGACAAGTAGTTTACTACATGTATGTAATAAATATCCCAATCTTAGATATGACCAACGTTTTTGTTAAGTTCAGTCACGAAATGTACTCACATTGTATTCAACAGAATGTTAAAAGTTAAGAGAAATGAACGGAGTTTTCTTTAGGTCAAGACTCATTTCAGCAAAGAAACGAAAATCAAAGTAGAAAGTAAAGTAGTTATGACAAAATCACAATACAAATTAATTAATCTCATCAAAGGGTCACTTAAGATTATGATATTGTAATAGAACAAAATATTTAATCTGTTGGTGTCTTATTTATATAACTTCTGGTTACCTTCAATATTTTTATTTTCGTTCCATGTATTAACAAGAATATTAATGAAAATTGAAAGGAAAGGTTCTTAATATTTAAAATTTTTGTTCGTAATTTGCTTCTAGGATTTTTCAGCTCAAGAACCTAAAGTCTTGTGCATTGTTTATACAGTCATAATCACACTCAAGAATAATGCATGATCATAATATCTGTAGACATATTATGGGGGATTGCTGCAATGCCAATTTGCAAAGGAAACGGCTCACCAAGGAGTGGGGATGGGCAGGGATGCTGCAATTATTGATCCTCTCTGGAGCCATGGTGGAAGGGGAAAGTCAGACTGGCCCTACTCCCCACCACCAACCATTATGCAGTGTTAGCTTCAAACATGAATGATCCATACACATCACTCTTCCCAATAAAGAAACAATTTGGACTTTCAGAGCCTAATGTTACAGACCACTAATATATTCATTCGTATTTTCTTATTTTTCTCCTCAAAGCTTGTAAAAACAAATTAAAACAAGGTATTGAAAAAACTTAAGTTTTCATCTAAAAACAAATATACAACAGGTATACATTAAGGTATTACTTTGCAAAAATCATGGACAAAACGAGCATAAAAAATAGTAATATGATCAATGTATATTTTTTATGAGTGTCAATGAAATGTCTCTAATGTTCTATTTTTTTGTTTTTGTTTCTGAAGTAAATGTCATAACATACAATGAAAAAGTAAATTCAGGGGTAATTCATAAGGCTTTTCACAAACTATCCACAAATTGCAAACTAAGATTTTAATCAAAAGCTTCACATTAGCAGAAACTCACAAACCACATCTCAAGAAAAAAAAATCTTTCTATTGCAGGAACATCTGTAGTGAAAAATTAATTGCTCAAACAATATATCACAATCATTGACTTCATTTACTGTAATTTTCTATTTTTAATTCACAATAGCTCTTTCATTTTTTCTGATAATGGAATATTTTTATAAAAGAAAAATTTTTCCACAGAGCTTATACATTAATTCAAGAAAACACAACCAATCAGTGCAGTGTTTTTATACCATTATTATCATACAATTATTGAATAATTGAATATATTTTTAAATTTGAAAAATCTGAAATATTACAAACAAGAAATTTTGTTCAACAGTAGAAGAGAAATGGCAATGATCAAGCAAACACTTTGACCTACTTTCCATCCTTTCTCAGAAGAATACACAGTGTAATGTAAGAGAAAGTTGTATAGTGAATTAGGTTCCACATATGGCTGCCAAGCATATTTTTATGCTAGAACTTTTTTCATTGGAAAACTATCCAAATCATGATTTTGCAATGAACAATAATTGAAGATAATACAACAATAAATAATAATAAAAAAATAATCAGAACAACAATAAAGATAAATTTCACACATCTTCAGATAAGATGTGCCTGGTTCAAAAGAATTTACATTAATAATTAACAAATTTTTGTTAAATTTTGTTCAGTAAATAAAAAACATTAAAAAAGTGAATTTTCATCAATTACAACAATCTCTAAATACTGAAAAAATTATTACAGAATTGTGAATAAATACAATCAATCTAGTGAATTACGTTTGTAGTATCAGAATCAAAGTCATGTCACACTGCAACATAAACAAAACCTAAATATAATGCCTGTAATATTTGTAAGTTGGACATCTTAATAAACAACATTAAAAATTCTGTTTTCTTCATACAATATTTACTTACATTTTTTTAATTGTCTCGCAAAACAAATAAAACAAAAGGTTACTTCTAGATGTTGTAGTATAGATATAATACACTACACTACAACAATATTTTTAAAACAATATGAAAACTCATTAAAATAAAATTATAATTATTGACCAAAAAAAAATTAAATTTGACCTGCACCAGCAAAAACTTTGACACAAAATAGTATACAAAGGTCAGTGGCAACTCTTCTACGTCCAATTATACACTGAAAGAATTAAAAGGTGCAAGAAACATGAATATCCAAGCAAACTGTTTCATCAAAATAATATAATTAGGTATGAAAATCTCTTCATTTTTAAAAAGAGTTTTTATTATAATTGATCTCATCTTCAAAAATTGATTTCACTATTCACCTTTCAACTTGTTCACTCTAACCTCACATTATTGCTTACACCAAACCTTAATAAAATGATAGACTGAGAGAAATATTAACAACAAAACCCTTAAAACACCATATATCAAAACCAAAATAAAAGGTGTAACCATATGTATGTACCCACCTTGTTTCCACATTCTCTGCATTCAGAATGGTCATACATTCTGGACATACCCATTCCTCGGAAGGAGAATTTTCCAATTGTACACATCGCATGTGATAAACTCGGGGACATGTTGCACAACAAATAACTATTCCATCTCTGTGACACATCCAACAAAATCGATCCAGATCCTATAAAGAAATATCAAATACCTATCAATATTATTTAAACGCAACACATTGTGTAATTCAACATAGTTCTCAGATAAGCACAAAACACAAACAACACTTAAGAAATTTTAAATAAAAGGAAAATTTTCTATATTCCAATGTAAAAGTCTTGCAATGCTTCATAGCAATTAATTTGCAAAGTTTAAAAAAAATATTAATCATCAGATAAAAGTACCATGAAGTAGTCTACAGTACTTTCAATAAAAAACGTCTGAGATTATATCCAATACAATAATTGTATTTAATACCAATTCAATCAATTTCACATAAAACATACGATAAATTTACACACCAAAATCTTAAAATTTGGCACTTGCTCCGCATTTTGTATTTGCTGTTGAACACCTGGTTGGTATGGTTCCACACCCATGTTCCCATTGAGTTTTTTTGTCTCACCTTCTGACAATATTCTGACTCCACGAGCAGCTCTATAAACAATATTGTGTTTTTTTTTAAAACGATCAATCCACCCATTTGATGCAGTGAAGTCTGTAATTCCTAATTTCTTTGCAACATTTAAGGCCTTCTTCCTTAAAATCACACCATTTATAGGGACATTTGATTTCTGAGCATGGGTAGTCCATTTTATAAGGGTGTCTTCTAATTCTTTAAATCTGGGCATTCTCACATATTTCCTTTCACGCATGTCCTGTTCAACTTGAAATGTATTCTCCTCAATAATTGCACTGTTCTTAATCATGGTGTTAAGGGATGTCACAGAGGCACTGTGCATCTTCACGACTACAATTCGTTTGCCACTTTATTGTTTTGGCGTCGCGACCGTAACTTTCTTATTCCAGGGATACAGTTTGTCAACGCCGCGTTGCATATTCTTCGCTTGTCTTGTCCATTTTCTAAACGAATCACATGCTTCTTCGATACCCCCTATTTTGAGGAGAGGGGAATCGTACCCCCTAACATTTCGAGTCTGCGCGCGTGACGTCACAATAAACAAGGCTCACAGCACTGCGCTGGACGTGAGTGCAGACCCGATGCACGTGCCAGCACGCAGCTTCTAGCGGGCGGGGGTGTCAGTCCGGGCTCGGAACACGCAAAAATAAAGCCGCGTGAGCCTGCCTACCGTCTGCCGGGCGGGCTCGAGGCGCCGATAACGGGAACGGGTCCGGAACCCACGGCGGCGGAGGGGGCCAAGCAAGAGGGGCGTCGGAGAGGGAGGGATCGGGGGAAGGGACACGACGACGACGGCGGCGGCGGCACCACCGCCCGTTGCCGCAGCTGGCATAGCGAGCTAGCGCGGGACGACTTCCCTCCCTCCAATTCGAAAGTAAGGGGAAGAGAAACAAAGAAGGAAGTGTGTACCTGCTTCTCGATTTCTAGATCCCCACGTACGGAAGAGGACACTCGCACGTCCTACAATGCAGGTGCCCCAAATGGAAAAATACCAATCCGAAAAAAATCCGCAAGTGATCAGCTTTTTAATGTATCCGCTATTATCATCTTACGTGGCAATAAAATATATCGTACTTTCGTCCTATCACATCATAATACAAATTAAAAACGACTAGCTGCAGATCAAGTCGTAGTAAAGTATGAAAAGTACCCAACATAACTCGCATTTTCAATCCCCTGGAATTACAATTACACTTTCATTCGTAATGGTTTTGCAGTCATTTCGTTATTCATTCCAATAAACAAACCTTTAAATAATGTTGTTATTGCCAACTATGGAAATGAAAATACAGGAACTGCCAACTTTCGAATTTCGGAAAATAGTTTTTGAAATTTAATGTTACAAACATTTTTAACAGAATAAATTTAAAGAATCCAAGGTAAAAGGGCCGTTATAAAAAAAAATCAGAAATCACTGGTGGAAAGAAAAACAAACACCCTGAAATTATTGAAAGAAATTAGAATGTGGTGAGCATAAAAAACTTTCTCATTGGCCACAACTAACAGTTTCAGTTTCATCAATTAGAAACAATAAATACCAAACAGATTTTCAATTTATAAAAAGATTTTTCCTGATTTATGTTCATGATAATATGAAATAACGGCAAAACCTTTTAACCAATCGGACTAAACAAGTTTATTTCATACAAATAGTTTCAAACATGTGAAAGATGAATCGTATTCAGTTCCATAAGACCATACTTCCATGAAATCCATACCATGTTACTTTCCCTAGGAATCTAACTAAAATACAGATATAATTTATAAATTATACACGAACATATCTGTAACTCACCTGATATGTACCATCAGTTTTTAAATTACGACGACGCTTATTTAAAGGTTCTGTGGGAATTGTGGGTGTCACATCACTTGATTCCAAAGCACCATTACTAACACTCTTGTCACGTTTTCTTTTAACAGCACTACTAGATTCTTCCAAATTACTTGGACTAGGTAAACTTTGTTGCTCAACTGCCAGTGGTTTTGGAGGAAAAGAACTTTGTTTGTTGGGAATTATTTTCTTAACAAATATTAATTGCTTTGTCACAAAAGTGGGACTATGCAATTGGACTGCACGTGGTAGTCTGTTCTGCTGATCTTTCGATGCACCTGAATGTTCTCGGCTGTTTACTTTGTCCGCAACAATCACAGGCAAAGCTACCAATGTACTGCTTCCCCCAACAACAGGATTTTGTGATTCAGCTACTGTTGTTTCTGGTTGCACTCTGAAACCACAAACATTACAATCCATTAAAAACAATGGATGGACAATAATTCAGAATAATTCCTCTTGTTTGGTTGTACAGAATATCTTATGTTGCTCTTTTATAAAATGTTTGAGATTATTTTTAAGATGATACAAGGGGCTGTGTATTCAATTTTATTCAATGCAATTAAATATTGAAAAATTAAACGTATCTACACAAATATTACTTTACATCACCAAGCATTTTTTGAATTTTAATTAATCAAAGAAGATAATACACACAAATGGATTACAATGTCACATGTTAATATTTTTTTCCTCCAAAAACTCCACATAACTCGAAAACAACAAATGCTGGAAAGAAATCACTCTAGGTTTTTTTCTTTGCAATTTATTTTGAATTCTGAATTTCAATGTATACAAATTTTACAGTAAAGAGGATGCCTCCTTCAGACTATTTTTGAAATCGCTTTATAAATTACATTTTATTTGCAGGATAGAAAGTCGGAAACTTTTGGCATCTTACATTTTTTTGAAGTAGTTAAGAATTACAATTTATGAAATTAGACACAAGATTTGCTATGTAGGTAGAATATTTACTGGCATTTATTTGATATTCAACTTTCAGTGATTTTTAGAACAAAAAATATCTCATTGATTTTTTTAATAAAAAAATTAAGCTTAATTACTTAGTGGCAATTTTATTCAAATTAAAAATATTTATACCGTATTTTCAAAATAATGGTCTTTGAGAACTCCATTTATACTTCTGAAAGCTAACTCAAAAAATTTAAATCAAAGAATGCTGGCTAAAAATTAAATGGTGAAGTTGAAAGCCATCTTCGTTTCTGGTTATTAACATGTTAATTCTGCATTTTAAAGTTGTTGCGAACACTTTCCTTATTGCAGTCTTCACAAATGCCTTCTATGCGAAAAATAAAACAAAATAAATACACAAATTTGATGCTTTCATATATCGAATTCAAATCCGTAACAGGTATCGTAACAAAAGACATGCCCGAACGCCAGCGGGTGTTTATGGGTAAAAATGTAACCACGGGTCAAATTTTTAAACCAAAAATGACGTAAATGATAGACGGTTGGCATCAATTCAATGTGACCAGGCAAAACGTGAACAAATTTGCATAGGTAGGTTATTCTAGGTTCGCATATCTCTCGTAAAATTTGGAGGTAGCTCCTTTTTTTCGAGTTCCCTTCCGTTGCTCCGACAGGACCCTTATTTGGCTTCATCATACTTTTCGCTTTAAGCGCCAAGATTTTAAAAGAAAACAACCAATAGTTTTCTATTAAGATAACGCGAAAATAAAAAAAAAATCAGGAATCTTTACGTGCTCTTCTGAACCCCTCACAGCTCGTTAGTCCGGAAACTTTAATGTTTATAAATTAACCATTCTAAACACAGCTCTGAAGTAACTATTGATTTTTTATTTATACATTGAAAATGGTGCAACGTTGCGAAGTTCTGAATTCAAAATGAAACCAGAGAAAATTTCCTACGAGATTGTTTCTACACGATTTTTCTCACTAATGGTTTTCCTCTTTTGTAATATCTTTCTTGTTACTTGTTAAAGAAATCGATTTTTTTAATGGTCCATTGCTTCAGTTTTTCGATAACTTTTGCCATCAGCACTTTAGCCTTTAGTTTTACAGCAATGTTCTCATAATACAAATTGTACAGAATTAAATTCCACTACCTAACGAGTTATTTTCTATTTAAACGGTAAAAGTATATTTGGACAGTTTCGATCCGTTTTTGCGTCTACTGAGCCCTTATCTCCGCGCGCACCCCCCCCCCACCCCGCTATGGAATTTCAAGAAAAACCTGCGCGCGTAGAGTGCAAGGGCAACATTTTGATAACATTACAGTACTTCTTCCTTCATTTTACAATTAAACAGAAAAATAACGGATAGATTCCGAGAACACGGCCCTAGTCGTCCAATGTTATTATAACAAAGTAAAATCAGAGGAAACCATCTTTTGTGATTTGCAACATCTTCAGGAGAAAAAAATAAGTTGCGAATTTTTGTTTAAAATATTTAAGCCTTAGGTTAACCTTTGCTTGCTTGCTTGTGTGTGTGTGTGTGTGTGTGTGTGTGTGTGTGTGTGTGTGTGTGTGTGTGTGTGTCTGTGTGTGTGTGAGAGAGAGAGAGGGGGGAATGCATTATGCACCGTCAGGGATTCAGATGGTATAATCCCTGGTGTGTGGAACTCCCACTCTCAGTGGTATACCCACTAAAAAAACCTCTCTTCCTATGCCCATGCGCCTCTCCACGGAATTGTCGCGAGACATTACTTCATGGGGTTTATGTTTATATTATTATTATTATTATTATTATTATTATTATTATTATTATTATTATTATTATTATTATTATTATTATTGAAATAAAAAGGGAGCGTACGCAGTAAAAGCAAGCGTTAGGTCCACTTCGAACGATTAATGTTTGGGAAATAATATCTGAACGACGCCACAAAACAGTATTCTCTCCAGCCTAGCTAGGTAAGCAGCACACGGCATGAACTACATGCTGCCATATACATCGCGACGGACGCAGACGGCCGGGCGGCGTTGCCGTCCGCTGCTTCGCCGCCGCCGTCTGACCTTGGTCTGCGCACGAACAGGTCTTCGGCGGCGGCGGCGGCACCAGCAGCCGCCCCACGTCGATCGCCCCGGGGGCGCGGCGGAGAGGGCGTCGGGGATGCGCCGAGCCCCCCCTTCCCCTCCCCCACGCACGATTGCTCGGTCTACGTCCCACGCGGCCGCCGCCGCCGCCACCACCACCACGAGCAGGCGAGGACGAGACCTCTGCGAGGTGGTGAAGGCGGCGGGGACGAACACGGACCCCTAAGTCGCCACCGACGGCGCGGTTGGTACGCTCTCACCTTCCCCACGGCGCACCTTGGGCGATAGGTTCACACGCTTACGTAATGTCTTCCTTCTATCGAGCTGATAAAATACGGGCGCCTACCAGCTCCCACTCTTCAGCGGCGTGAATGGTCGGACACGTCAGGTTGATTTTCAGCCCCAGCCATCTATTTACGGTTACTCCTCAAATAAAAATATTTCACTTTTGAATACTTCGTTTTCTACAAATGCTCATTGTGTTAATATGAGTATTACATTCTTAACCCAGTTCACAGCCATTACATTTACCATAAACAAGAAAAATAATTCTTCTATTATTCTAATTATAATAATCCCTAAAAATATAATTCTAAGGGATTTGAAGGTCTATACAATGCATAAAATGGAATGCAAAATCCTTAAAACAAAAACAGATTGAAGGAAAGACTATGCTGATTTCACAAATGAAAGGGTAAATGAGAAAACAATAATTAATTTCATGACAATCCCTGATGTTCAGCTACATAATTTTTCATAATTGGAAATTGAAAAACATACATATTTTCAATCTAAGTTGCCATCAAGTTTTCAAGGTTCTTAGATAATTTAAACTTATTTAATTTAAGTTAGAAAACAGGATTATTAACAGTGTAGATGAGTTTTTGAGGAATACATAATAAAATATTTATACTACAAATATGCAATTTTCATTGGTATTTTAAAATTACATTTAAAAAACATTTTAAAATTCTAAAAAAAAAAAGAAAAGAAAAAGCTTAAGATTGGTTTATTTCCCATTACATTGAAAAAAAAAAATTGAGTTAATGATTATTGATACAACTTTTAGACCAGAATTACAGACATGTCATAATATATGTTCAATTCATTTACTTCTACGCTATAAAACACACTGATATTAATAAGTTTTGCATTATCAAAATACTTGTAGGAATTCTTTCATACCAAATCAATTTTAATTATATACAAAATAGTTTTCAATACACTTTTTCTTCCACTATTTTTTTCCAAGAAAAAGAAAATGTAAGAGGGAAAGATAAGAACAAAATAATAAATAAATAATCAGATATTGAAAATGCCCATTGTTCCTCATAGAAGCATGTACATTCCAGTAAAGAAAATAATTAAATGTAGAAAGAAATTAATCTAATCAGAATTCATTCTTAACTAATTCTAGAACTTCAGCTATTTTTAAGAAGGGAGTATTGAGGAGTAAAGATAAGCAACCATCCGTAATATCATTACATTTAGAAAAATAAAATGGCATAGGAATTCACATGTTATATTCGCATTTCAAAATTTTTACTAGTAATAAATTTATTTCATTATTTCAAAATGTGAGTAATTTACCAAACATAACCATTAGAAATCTGGCAAATATTTTAAAACTTTTGTTCCAAAAACCTACCCTTCATCCTTATGATCATCTAGCTCAGTAGACATTGTTTCATGGTCATGTTGGCACTCTTCACTGCCTCCTGTTTCTTTGGCACATCCTTCAAGAATAGTTGGGTCTTTCTTAGGACCTGTATCACGTGAACTTTCATCTTCAGTAGTTTTTTTTTCAAGCTCAGATTCTTGAGCTTCAGGTTCCGTTTTTTCAGCTGTCTGTTGCTCCTCCTCTTGCTTCTGGTCCTCCATACTTGTCAGTATCAAAAGAGATATACAGCCACTTCACAGACACTGGTAACATGAAGTCATAATATGCAAATTTAAGTACAAATCACTTGTAAGGCACATCTAAGTGTGAATCATAATAGAAGTTGAAAATTCTTTACTGTCGAATTGAGTGACACATCTGCAGCTGTTCACAATAAACTTAATTAAATCAATTTTTAAAGGAAAGTGAAAGAAAAATTTAATATCAGTACAGTGAACATGCTCAATAAGGTCCATATATAAAACTCTTAAAAGAATATTTACTTCCTCATAATATTGGTTTAAAAATGTTAAAATGATTATATAATACATTAAAATACTGCAATAAATCAGTTAACACAATAAAGCAAATAAATGCTCAAAATGAGTAGTAAAATTTATATCTAAGTTATGAGATCTTTGTTTTATCATTGCATACTTCCATGACATTTCTGTTCGGTATTCTGAAGGTCATTGACAGTTCTATCAATACAGTTTTCATTACACAGCACATATTCAATAACCTCGATGAACTCAGCCCTTGTTGCAATAGATGAAGGATGTATACATAATGGATTAGATGAATATTAGAATATACATAATTTTAAACCAATGAAATCAATCATTGCAAAATCAATAAATCTACTTTTAATTGAGATCCTTTTCCTGTTTTATTTTCTGTATAACCCACCCATCTGAATACAGGAAATGCATCTATAAATATCTATTCCAAAAATAAATGCAAGACTCCTAAGTTGTTCACACTATATTAAATGTAACAATATTCAAATAGCTCACAACTAACAATCATAAAAGAAGCTTTAAGATAATTCAATAATGAATAAAGAAGTCAGAAATATAAAAGTATGGTATGTTTCATTATTTTTATTTTTCAGAAAATTTAAGGATGTAAATAGAATTGTTGAAATTATATAATGAAAAATGAAAATAATTATCAATTTGTTAATAAATTATTATTTACAAATAACTGCAACAAAGCCGTCATCATTGATAAAATTATTTTGAACATTTCATTAAAAAATAATCTGAAATTTTGAAGTGTCTTCTTCGTAGACATTGTCCTTCTGTAAATGACAATTTGTCATTTATTATAGCAATAAGTAGTCATTAAATTTTATAACAGTTAAATTAGGCTTTTGATTAAAAAATATTCCTCTTTTAAAATATGCATAATTTACACAATTATACACATAGCTCACAAGGATACACAAAATCTCTTAAAATTTTAAGCCAAGAAATTTTGCATAAATTTCACATTTAAAATTGTTCATTAAATTCATTTATAATACATCAATAAGTTCAGATCCTGCTGCATAATGATCATATTAATTTAATAACTATTTGGAAATGGGAATATTATAACCAGGTAATTCATAATATCTAATCAAATTTTGACACAATAACTACATGACTAGAAATTTCAATTTTTATTTCAGAAACAAAATATTTTATGAATTCTGTTCATTCAAAATATTTTATGAATTCTTGTGGTGGTATGTTGGAATTGATCCTTAGTTCCCTTTAAAAAAGTACAATTTTGGAGGGGGAGGGGGCTCAGGATCTTGTTCCGTGAATCACCGTAGATGCCGTCATCGTACCCAGCGGTAATTTAAAATCTGAACAACAAATATGTTAATAACGACTTTATTTAATCAGACGTCGTTCACGCAGAATTAAATGTCAATATCAACAAGTAAAGAGTAGTGACGAATATTTCATCTCTTTTTTTTTAAGAAAAAAAGAAACAAAAAACTATAGGAGGATAATAAATACGTACATGTCAATAATTGCCCCCTTTAAGCTAATAATCTCATTCATCAAGCGCCACGCAACTGACATGTCATTCGTATAGCTTTTCACGTAACACAGTACAGCCCGCGTTTGCGCATTCATAAACGTGCGAAAAAAAACAATACCCCACCAAACCCCTTTGAGAGGCAACTGGACCAGTCGCCGGATGCGCACTATCTGCGATAATATCCACTAAATACTTACGAAACAACCGCAGAACGGCCAATACACATAAACAGCTTCACATTGCTCCTACTTGCCCCTCTTCGTATTGCCTCTGCTGCTACTCTGAGCGGCAGCCAAGCAGACGGAGCCTTGCTTTCTTTCGCTTGCGGCGCGAGCACCCGCGAGCACCTCGACCGCTCGTTCTTTCCCCTCCTCCCTCTCCCCTCGCGTTGGGTGTAATGCGAAGGGACCCACCAAACCCGCCCGCCCGCCCGCCCGCAGGAGAGACAGTAGCGCAACGCAACGGACTCATTGCGAAGTAGCCGCGCACACGACCGCCTACGCTCGCACTATCTCGCTCACACCTTCGTTCAAGATGGTGGGTATTAGTGCTAGGGGCAGTTTGACAGCTTGAATGCTGCAGATACAGTGGGGAATCATACTATTATTTTAAATAATTGAAATGACCGTTTTTATGTCTGTAAGGCGCCGAGTACGACCAGTTCCTTTATGTCACTTATAAATTTCATTAGCAAAACTGTGAAGGTAGGAGTTCAGATGTCAATTTAATAGTAAAATGTAAATAGTTCTGGTGCCGATTGTTACAGGAAGTTCATATTTTTATCTAATTTCAAAGTGTTTTGAAAGTAAAACATAAAAGATTGTCAGATATTAATTTCAGGACCTCTATTTTATTTTTCCATATTATCAAGTAATGTTTCAAATACATAAACAACCCAACTTAAGGAATGTTTGAAGAATTATATTAATATAAACAGAAATGTGTAAGAATCTTATAACAATAATTTTGTGGTTCATAAATTTGAGAACATTTTAATAGCTTTTGAAGGAAAGTAAGGTATCTTCAATAAATTTAGATTTTTAATTTTCAAAAAATGGAAATTTATTTTCATTAAAATGAAATAACAAAGTCTGGTATTAATTGAGATTTAAAAAAAATAGTGATGTTTTTGAACATCTCTTATTGAAAATATGACATCTGTGCAAATTGAATATGTAATGATAAATAACGTTTTTTATACCACAAGAAAAATATACTCAGAAAAAGTAACTAAACATTTTTGTTTAAATGTAGTTGTTGAAGGTTTCATTTCATCCTTCAATGTAATGCACACTTTCAATTGTTGAGAATTGTATATCTGTAATTGTTGAAATGAGAATATGAAAATATTGATTACCTGCCAAAATTTAAGTTAATGCTGCATTGACTTGTGAACTAAGGCAATAATAATCTTTGTTTAGCAATACATTTGATTCACCTTGTGTGGTATATATTATACTTTGTGTGGTCATTAATTATTGGTTAAACTTCATAATTATGCTGTTAATAGATCTCAGGGTAGAAGAGTAATTCCATGGCCTACATAAAATGACCTTTAAAACAATATAATTTCAACAATGACTCTTATGGAATTTCAGTTCATACAGAAAAGAACAGTTTGAGAAAAATACAAAAAAAAATGGAGTTCGCTGATATGATACTTATCCCCAAATTGGATGGTGTAGTGCTGCATGGGCCTTTTCAAAAGCCTGTTGATGGCACGCTTTGCATCACTGGCCATCATCTGATTTTATCATCTCGCAAAGAAGGTGGAGAGGAATTGTGGGTGAGTTGGAGTACTTAAATATTGCTGTGATTAAACAGTGTTTTTCTATTAAAATTATGAAAACTTTTAAATCTGATTTATCACTTCTTTTTCTTCAATTCTTAATAACCTAACTTCATTATAAAATTATTTCTAACTGACTACGAATTCAGTATTTTATACGAAAGCTAAAATTTCATCATTCACATAAAACTTTCAAAATGCCAATTAAAATCGTAGAGATTTTTAAGATTAAAATTATGGAAGATTTTCTATTAATTCAGAAAATAGGATCTATTTTCCTTTTATAAAATATCATTTTGTTATTTTGATTTTTTTATCGCAGTGATTATTTTTGTGTGTGTGTTTTTTTTTTTTTTGTGTATATACTACAGTTGTAAATACATATATTAGTGTATACATACAAAAGCTTTAGTCCTTCAGTTTTAAAATTATTGTCAATGGTTCTATAATGTCAAATCAAAATGTCTTTAAAACTAGTTTTATTAACAGAAAATAATTTATAATCTTTTGACAGCTTATGCATCATAATGTTGATTCAATTGAGCGTAAACCAAATGGAGCTCTGGGAGGCAGTTTGATTATCAAGTGTAAAGATTTTCGGATTATTCAATTGGATATAAATTCTACTGATGAATTCATGAAAGTTGCCACATCTATTGAGCGTCTTTCTTCAGTTGGTATGTAAAATTGTATATTTGGGTTCTCTGCAAAATTTTATACTAGTTTTACCCACCAAACAAACCACAATATGTTGCAATTCTACTGACATCAATAAGTGTGTGAAAGATAAGTCTACTTTGAAATCATTTGTATTGTGGTGAAATTTCTTAAACACAAAGGTGCCCTCTCTTTGTAATGATAAAGTATATTTCTGTGTGAAAACAGATATGGAAGGTGACTGACCTTTCAAAACAATTTCAAATCTCACTACAACCAAGTGGTAGTCTTTAAATTGTTTTGGAAGTCTAGTATATTTCGTATCATTCACTCATTCAAGTTATCTTCCCTAATATTTGTTTCTTTCTTTTAGGATATTTGTTTTTTATTCAATTTCACTAATGGAATCTTGTGATTCCTAAAAGGAGTTGCAACATCTCACTGTGCATCTCTTATTCTCTGTTTTCACAACCATATTCTTTATGGTAGCGTCAATTATACTGTCATTTATATTCATTTTGTATTTGGTTTGAGATAAATTGAAAAAATTCAATGTTTTTAAAGGTTTGTGTGTAGGTTTGGAGGAGGGGCTAGGTTGCATGTGTGGTGCATGTGTATCAATTTTTGATGCTGCAAGTCAAAAAGGAACACGTAATATATTATAGATATTTCATCTGCCAGATTTACAGACCTTTTCAGTGCTTAATGATTAAAAACTTAACAATAATGGTCAAATAGTAGTCTTATAACCATAAAGGAAAAGACTATTATCTATTCTTCATGCTATACCGTATTTACAATTTGTACAAATATCCAGAAATCATCATTTACCATTATAAGCAAAAAATGATTAATCTTTATTAAACATAAATAGGTTTGTAGGGATGAACAAACAAATGTTGTGTTTATGTGTTATTAGTGTTGGGATTATGCATCTAAGAAATATTAAGTATAGCCGAAGATTTCTAAAGAAAACTTTTAAAATTAAGGATCAAAGGAGAATGGAATAGCACTCTAAAGAAGTTTCTCTAAGAAAAAAGAAGCACTCTAACTATTTGTTTTCTTCAAATAGTAAGAAATTGTAGTTAATTGGCAGATCAATTAATACAAATATTAAAAATTAATAGGATTACATATTAAAACAAAGTAATATGATAATGAATTAAAGAAATGTCAAGTAGGATTTCATGCAAATATTTCAAGGGAACTAATATCAAAAGACTTAATGAATCCTGTCTAATAGTAAAGCTTGAATCATATCATGAGTTATGATGTAGAATTGCAATTCTTAAAGAACGAATTAAAAGAAAAGTATCTAAGAAATACCTGGTTGTTTAAAGATTTCAGGATAGAAAATATTAAAACTTACTGTGAACTATCAGAGGCTTGTATTTAAAGTGAAAAGTTGAAAGTAGTGTGTCTTAAAATGGCAGAATATGATAAATAAATCAATAAAAAAAAGACTTAAAAATTATTCATTTATTTTTAATTTATATGAATAATTTTAAATGATTTAAAAAAGCATCTGTGAGAAATTTTTGAGATGGTTTGACAAAATTATGAAACGCCATTCATTTAATGTATTTTCCAAGTACTCTGTGTTCAAATAGAGTTGAGAAAGTGATTGGGATGCTTCAATCTAAGGAAATAAATTTTTATATTATTGTGAATCAGTTTTTGAATTTATCATTTGACATTCAGTAAAAAGTTATATAATTAAATTGTGAAGCCTAAATAGGAAACATGTTAATGTTTTCGAGTGACAGGAAAATAAAGAGCTTTTCTGAAATGTTCATAAAATAAAATTTCCTATTGATTTTCAAAAATTGCATTTATATGCTCAACATATGTGGCATTATAAAGAGAAATCTCACAGATGTTACCTTAAAGTAATTGAATTTATTTAATGATGATGATGATGATGAATATTAAATGTACATGTGAATAGAACTGAAAGATTGACTACTTTAAACTTTCAACATTTTTAGAAATTGAGAAAAATGGGAATTCAAAATAAATTTTAAAAAACAAACAAAAGGTAGATATACAAACCAATACTTCACTTTAGATGTAAGGGATTCATCCTGACGAACAAGAATATTCAGTTGTTTGATTTATATTGTTGAACACATTTGATTGTTTAAAAAAAAAGAAGAATACAAGGAAATTTTAAGGATGGCTTAGTCAAATAATTTCAAAATAATAAAATATTAGTTATTGAAAATATAAAGAAATTAGGTAGTCAACAACTGCAGCATACTGTTGGAAGGGAAAATAACTGTCAATAAAATACCTATGTAGAATATCCTAAGTGAAAATAATAAAATAATTTAGGAAAATTGTATAAGTTTTTGCCTTGCTTAAACAAAATAGATAGCTTGCAGCTTATCAGCTAAATTATGAAGTAGATTTGTCAAATTGCTAGTTTCAAATTTAATCAATATATGCTCAGAATTATTTTTCTCTACACAGTTGTTAAAAATTAATAGGTTTTTGATTTTTATTATGCTTATTATACTTGTAACAACATGAAAATGAAGGGCAACAAAGTAGTTCACAGACAAAACTCCTTATGAAAATAATTTTCAAATGATTAGGAATGGATGTGAATGATGTGAATGTCTGATGTGAACTAATGACATGCTTCCTTTTGAACTAAACATTTCTTTCTACAGGCAGAAACAATAGTTAGGAAGAGACAACTCTTCAAAACAGGTCTTGTGTGTTTGTATGGGTCAATCATTATTTCTTCAAATAAAGAATATAAAGTCAACAATCTAATTTTATGAGCCAACAAATATTCTTTCTAAAGTTTTAGAATCAGATTCAAGAGAACTTCTTGCAGTTGTTGTCATTCTTCTTTAGAGCCTTCTCAAAATTATTCATTGACCTTAATTTTAAAAGTAGAGGAGACCAGAGAACATTTTGCAGCCTTCTCTTAACTCGATGTCTCATCTTAACTTGTGTATATTATTCTGTGATCATGTTGAGTACGAGACTGACTCTGTTTTTAACATTATTGTGTTTGTGGTTGAGATAAGGTTCTACTCTCTCAAGCCAAATTAAACAAGACGTTTTAATGTGGTCAGTTTGCTGAAACAGGAGTTGGACAATATTTTGTTAATATTCAAATGACTGCTACTTGCGTCCTTTGTATTTGCATTTTCCATTAAGCATTTTAAAGAAAGAGGTTTTCGAGTAACTTCTTGTTGGTGCAAGTTTTATACCATTCTGAATGAATTGGTACACATGAATTGGCTTGATAACTTTCTTTCCTTCACTCTGTTTCCTTATTTGTTCATCAGAGGGGCCCAATGTGACTTTTTGATGCACATTTTTTCACAAATTTTTGGTGCATATGAAAAAGGCATAAAGCAGAATTATTTTTCCCCCTCTTGACAAATTATTAAACTCTGCAAACAAATGAAAGAAATATAATTTGATGTCATCACATGTCTGTATAACAAAGCATTATGCAAGTGTGCAAAGGCTGCAGGTTTGGAAGGTCTTTTCTGTATATGATTGTGGCATAATATGACAGTCTCAGAGATTATATTCAAACTGAACCATCATCCCTTCATAATCACATCTTCCATCATTATTTGTCACTCAACAAAAACCTGGATCATCCTTACAGTGGAAGTGGGCCACTGTGATCACTTACCCAGGAAAACTGGAACATAAAAGCATAAGTCTCCTTTATTGTGACATTCAGTAATTGAGTAAGGCAATCATCATCATTATCAACATCATCTTCAGTTAGTACATAGTTTTTCAGCTCTGCCTAGTATTGGTATCAAATTCTGCAATTTCAATTGTGGAACTTTGTTTGATAATGTATTATTTTCTTCATTTAAAATAAGCAATACTTACATGTATGTTCTAAATTTATAAAAATTTAATTGTTAAAAATTATGTGACAGAAAAAAGCTTTGAAGTTTTGAATAAAGAAATCAAATTTGTATCAATAGTATTAAATTTTCAAGAAAACCTCAGAATTGTGTTACCCAATATTAAGCATTAGTACCCATTATATTGATTAACTTGGCTATCCGGGAGACGCCGCGTCCAGGGCACAGGTGCCTTTGAACTTATAAAATAACCCATTATATTATTTAGGTTTATCTTTTGAATACTAACATAAGGAAAAGCATTAGTGTTGAGCACACTTATACAGCAGTACCCAAAAGGCTGTTTTAAAATTATAGTGGAAAAGACATTTAAAGGCTTTCTTTTGCAACTTAAGCTCTAAAGTTCATCTGGTTTTGAGTTCTTTAGCCATGCATTCACACTGCATACATACATATTCATAGTAGATAGTAAATAATGTTAAAATTAAAAATAACTTGTAGACAGCTGGATTTTGGAGAATTATATTGTATGTAATTTAGGAATATAAAAAATAACCATAAATTTATATGAATTTATTCATAATTGTTTAGAAAATATTGGATCTAGGAATTTTGAGTTGAAATGTGGAATTGTTTCACTACCTCCTTATTTTTGTTTTTATTGGTGGGTAGTTGTCCATTGTGCCAATCCACAATCAGGAGACCCAGATACAAAATTCAGGGTATGATATACCCTGCTGAACCTGAATGATTTTCTCCTTAAAATTAAGTCTGGAATGAGCAGCACTTAGTTTAGCAAATAAGAATTGAGGATTCAATTTAATATGGTGCCTTAGAAATTGCAAATCAAGTATTGAGGTACTGTTGTGCTGATCACATATCACTCCTATGAGCTCTGATGATAAACAGAGATGGCAAGAGACTTGAAATACCGTGATTCTGTGAACTAGTGGGTCATTAATTGTATTAAGATATCTGCACGGGGGTACATATGTATTTCTGTATTCTTATTTGCCTTTATGCTAATTCTCATGAATATTAAAAGAATTATTCAGTTAATAATATGTATCAAGTGATTGAACAAGAAATATAAAAGTTGCTAAGATTGACTAAGTATTGGGACAAAGGGAACAAATTTGTGGTAGCATAAAAATGTAGAAATTCTTCATATGTGATGATTTTGGGGGAAAATCGTTACTTAAATAGTTGAGATAAAGCCAACTGTGTCTTTACATTTTTATAGATGAAGCCACCAAACAATATCCATTTTTCTATCGACCCATGTTTCCTATTCTTGAAGATGGGTGGACTGCATTCAGACCAGAAACTGAATTTTCTCAACTTGTGACAGCTCAGAGTGATGAATGGAGATTCAGCTATGTCAACAAAGATTTCTCGGTGAGTTTCTTTTAACCTGGGAGTGCTTGCAATAGATTTGTGAGATCCAAGCCTTGGCAATTTTATGTTCCTGAATTATTGCAATGCATTAGTTGTCTGTTATTTCTTGTATTCCTTCATTATACTTTTCTGAAAATGCCTAACCTTCTATTTTTGTCCTTTCATTGAATAATTTCCAATGAACATGTTAAAACTTGATTGCTGTGCTACATGATATCTGTCAGATACGTTGCATGCACTGGCATCAGTGCATTGTGAACTCCTGGCCTAAGCCTACATATCATGGCATTATTTTCAACCGTGTCTATGATAAGTGCCTATTCAGAAAATCTTATCACTTGTCTTTTCTAGGATCGACTGTCACAATTTCTTCCTAAAGAGGAGATGTCTATAGGGAAATGAAAAACTGCAAAGCTTGCAAAACGGAAAAAATGACACTTAATTTATGCCAAAATAATTTGTGGAAATTCTATTTAATATTATTCAATAAGATAATAAGATGCTAAATGATTTTTGCATGTACTTGCTAGTTTTTACCTTTCTCATCGTAAGTATTGAGACAAGGTTTCTGCAATGTAAAAATCATTAACAATTGCATTGGGGGACATGTTCAAACTAAATAAAATATGAATTTAAGTAAATAGAGCTTCACATCATTCACGTTCATAAAAAGTTGCAGCTAGATCTGAGAGACACATTGCGGGTGGTGGCATGGGTCTACCTATTGCAGGCACTCCCGGGTTAAGTAATAATTTCAAGAGAAGTTGAAAAATGTTCTCAGCAGTGCTGGCTCATCAGGTTAAGGAATTGAAGTATCAATTCTACAAATGATAAATGAGGCAAATTATAAAGAAGGAGCTACTGCTTTTAAAACCTGTCTGTAGTACCTCTTTTTCTTTCACAATTCTCGAGTGCTTGCTTCTTTGTAACCTGGCAATGCACATATTGTAACTCTTTGTTCTGTAACATGAAGTGAAGTGTGTTAAAACAGGACACGTTTAGTCAGGAAGTCAAGCAATGAAGTGAATACTTCATGCATGTGAGGAACCACGTCAAGCCACCAGCTTTAGTTGCTGAGTTGAGCATAATTCGTCATACACAGCAGCACAGCCCATTGAACCATGATGTCAGTTAATTTTCCTGTACAATGGCTCTTATATTTTTGAATATCCCACCATGACAACATAAACGTAGTATGTAAATATGTTACATGAAAATAATAATTTACTCTCCTCATAAGCTTGAACAAAAAGCATATTTAGGTTAGATATGAAATTAACATGTTAAACATGATCTTAAGAGTGGACAGTATTTTTCCACAAATTCATGGCTCCTACCTAATTTTCTGGAAATTCATGGTGTTAGATTTGTATTGCGGATAGAATTTTTCCATATTTCAAGCCACCACTGATTCTAAGCATAAGATATCATTTCATGCTTTACTCTGTAATAGACATAATTATAATTACACTTTAAATAAAAGGACATTTGATAAATCTTGAATAACTAATGCTTGCTAATTTTTTAATAACTTGTATTTAATTATTGTCTTCCTCATTTCTTGTTTAATGATGCTTCCTTTTTTAATTCTTCTGGATGAAACCTTTTGAGAAACTGTTGCCCTCAAGATATTTCTCATGGAATTTCCAATTGATATTAACATTATATTACTTATTTTGCTAATAATCATTTACTTATGTTATATTACATATAAGCTTATATTGCCAATTGGTTTGAGCCAAGTAACGATGTATTCCTGAGTTTTATTTATTTATTCATTTATTTTTACATCAAAAAACAGTTAAAACTGCATATGATGTGCTATGGGGAGAATTGAATTCTGTGCACATTTTCAAAATTCTGTGATCCCTACACTAAGACATATACTACTTGAATTTTGAATTTAAAAAAAAACACTCCCATGTAATAAAACCTATTTTCAAGGATAAATAAGCAATTTGGGCTCTTATCAATGATGTCCTTCATCAAGGAATAATACTTCCTGCCTCGACAACATGGAAACGATAATTTGAATAACTGTATTTCTAACTGAATTCTAGAAGACGTGCACAGATAATGAAGTTTCATTTATGTCCAGAAGCAAAACAAGGGGCCATCTCAGCATTTGCTCAATGGATCAGGGAAACTGGATGAAAAACCTGATCGAAATGGGGGTCATTGATCCAGAAGCTGCAATATAATACTTGTTATATATTGTTTAGAATTATACAGTTCAATGGTAAATAATTCATTAAATATCACTGTTAAAATTAATGTTATTTTCCTTGTGATACTCAGTATAGTCTCTAATTGTATAGATACAGTTAGGCCGCAGAGTTTAGGTCAGTCTTAGATTAAACCATGAAAAACTTTCAAAAACTCTTTCCTGCAGTATACGTTTAACAGTTAAAAGTTAAATTTTATACTGGTTCATAAAAAAAAGGATCAACAAAACTTCAGTTTATTCAAGAAGTGCTAGTATATATCATGAGAAGAGATGATGAGCAGGAAATAACATGGATGAGTTTTATATACTTTTTTCAACTCTGACTTTTTTGCCTTTACTAGACCATCTGTTCTTAATATTAATGAACAGTCATGTGTTGATAATATTTTTATCTTAACTAACTCTTTTGACACAAAACTATTTAAATTTTCTAATTTATTCAAGGATCACCATCCTATTTATCTATTTATAAATAAATTGAAGCATTCAGAAATCACACAGTATTTTAAATCTATAAACTATGAAAGTTAAAAAACTAACTTCTAAAATTTACTTTTGTATGGTAAATCCATGATCCTAATGATGCTACAAACAACCTTAGTAATTATTTTATTAGAATGTTCTGGTGTGTCTGAGACCAGAACAACCAAAGCTAGAAAACTATCGAAATCCATTTCAAGAAGCAAATGGATTACCGAATCAATTTTAAATTCTAGTAACAAAAAGAAACTCTTATACTATTTATGAAAATCCAATCGTAATTGTAATATAATAAAGTTCAAATAAAAAAATTATTCCAAAATCTTAGATAGGGTGGTAAGATGTGAAATTATTCTGTGATAGAGTATTTATTTTATAGAGCGTTAAAAAAGTCTCTCTGCAGTGGCCGTCTCTGAAATTCACCATCCTTTATTTATTTATTTATTTAGTCAAAAACAGTCAAAAACTGTACGTGATGTATGGGGGATAAAATCATCTGCGCATGCTTTCTTGAGTTTCAGAATCCCTTCCCAACAATTTAACTATTAATAGTTGAAAGATTAATAATAATAATCCTTTATATGGAAATGGCAACATCGCAGACTTAATCAGTGTGACAATGTTCGAATGTTATTCTCAGAAGTGTGCCTGCAGTAGTTGAATTAAAAATAGGTGATCTTATTATTGTGTAATCACTGCATTGTTGCCGTTTCCACATAAATAATGGTGGAGTGGGGATATAGTCACTGCGGAGAGAATTTTTGAACGCTCTGTACTAAACCACATGAATTAAAGAAATTAATGGAATGTTAAAAAGCAAGATACTTGGTAAGAAGGCAAAAAACAATATCTTTGGTGATAATAGCCAACAAATTCAAGATTTGTAAACTATTTCTTATTACTAATGTATGAATTCTTACTTCTACAATATAGGATCCCGCAGTAAAATACAAAAATCTCTTAAGAACTTTACCAGAAACCTACTTTAAAACAATTTTATATTTCCAACAAATAAGTATGAGATCAAAAATATTATTAATGAAATGAAATTGAAAATTCTTGGTGTCAACAACATCAATAAGAAAACTATGAAAATACTCTCTGATTTCATTGACATAACTCTTGTTCACAGTGTTCAAAAGTCAGTGTGACCAGCTAAAAAATGTGCCCAATCCTCAAAAGAAGCAATAATTATGTAGTCTCAAATTGCAGACTGGTATCACTAATTTCTAATCATAAGATTTCAAAAAAACAATTCATCAAAGAATCTTGAATTTTGTACAAAAATCAAGTATTTATCCAAAACTAATTCATCAAAGAATCTTGAATTTTATACAAGAACCAAATATTTATCAAAAAATACTACTGCTTTATGAACAAGTTGGAAATTGGAAATATTTTAAATTGTATAATGGACTAGATGAGAAACTTAATAAAAGTATATCAATTGCTCAATCGTTTTTAAATACGGCTAAAAACTTCAAACTAAATTGTAAGAAAATTTTAGATAAATTGGCATTAGATTAAATAAATATTTGGATTGCATTGGATAAATTAGGCATGCACAGTGCCTGACTTTGACCTATGTGTGCCCTAGGCGGTATAAATTGTTTTAGCGCCCTTTTAATTTGCTTGTTTTAAACATTAAAACTATTTATAATATTTTGAATAAAAAATTGTTGTACGATATTTGTAATTGACACAAATGTTGTGTACATATAAATAATTTATTATACGTATGTGTATAAATAATTCTCACCATGATATTGATTTAATAATTATACAATATTTTTGTATTCTTTTATTTGCATATATCAGTGGATATATATTTAATTAATTAACTTTCTTTTGTTACAAACATGATGACATATTTCTATAAAAAACATTCAAAAGTTCACCTTATGAAATTTTGAATCCACTGAAATTCGTTCGTCCCCAAAACTTGCGTGCCCCAGGCTGCAGCCTACTCAGTCTGTCTGGTAATCTGGCACTGGGCATGCTCATAAACTCATTCCTAGCTATTTGCATGACAGATTACAAGAAGCTAAAGTAAACGGATATATCAGTATTTTCTGCAAAATAAATTCAGGTACTGTCCTTAAGCCACTGTTTTACTTTGCTGCCTTCCTGTGTATACTTACATAGTAAAGAGAAAGTTTTGTAATGTTGTGACAGAAATTGGCGATTATTTGACAGAAAAATTCATATTGTGGGGCCATTGTATCGAAAAAGACGAAGAATCTTATTCCTCCATGTAGTAAAATACTTCCGCTAACACTGTGCAGTCAAAATCCACTTTTCGTGGGTCCTTGAAAGAGAAAAATTGGTTTAGAGCAAAACATCTGTCTGTGGGCAATGCTAGCGCCTGAATTGATACTTTTCTGTTCATCAGAATGAACTCAAGGCCCAGCGAGTTTGAAATGGAAATTTTGATTTTGACTGCATTTTTTGTAAAGCATAACATTTTGAAAATAACATAAGGATAACATTTTGAAAATATTCTCAGAAATGGCTCAGAATTTATTTATTAAACATTTTCTTCATATAGCACAGAAGATGTTTAAAAATGGAATGACTTCTGCTTGAATATAATGTAATTTATAATTTTGTTTTCCAAAATGACTATGAATTTTTTCTTTAATTTTTGTCCATGGATAGAACAAATAGCGCTTAAAAAATTAGCTCCCACAGAATTTATTACTGCCCACTGGCAATTGTAGGGATCCCTGCTGGGCCTTGTGGGGAGCTGTCCTGAGACTTCCATAGGTCACAGGTATAGATGATAGGAAAGAAGTATGAACTGTGAATTTGTTCTTGCTGCTTACTAAACTTCACATGAAAGCAATGAGAATCATGGATAGAACAAGAAATAGAATGGACTGTAATGTGTCGTGTTCTAACAATGTCCCATACCTCCTCCAAAATCAAGCCAATGTCTGGCCATCCCATGAATGTTAGTCCTAGTGCCCCAGACAGGACCTAGGGGAGGGGGTGCAGCCAGTACATTGCTCCGAGGCCCTTGATCTCAAGGAGACCCAGAGAGTGCAAGGATACCAATGAACACCAATGATACCAATGATACATCTATAATTTTTGTTGTAATGTGAACATTTATTTAAATAATTTAATTTTTATAGTTACTTTTATATTCTTTTTTATTATCTTTTTCAATCTTACAAGCTATATTTTCAAAATAAAAAAAGTCTCACCTGGTTTGTGTGGTGTTTTTTGTCATATACTGAGACATCGTGAATTTAGGAAAGCGAACTAAGATGACGTGAACAGTTAGTCGAGTGGAAGGATATAAATCTGTGTAATATCTGAATATATCAGTGTAATCAATTGTATATAAAGTTCTTCATACTACAAATATGTGTAAGGGCTCACATACTATCTTCTTTGTACCGGGGTCCAGATTTTCTTTTGCCTGCTCTAGACCCAGAGCCTGCAGTAACTCAAAGCCCTCATCAGAGATGGATATGGATAAATTAAATGAGGTGATGTGGTTCTTTTACTACACACAAATGAAAAGTGGGGCTCAAGAATAGGAGTTTTCAAAACTTGTTGAGAGCAGAACTCGGTCAGGAGACCTACCCTAGATTCAAAGAAGCTGTCCAGCCCAATGATGATGCATACTCAGCAGTATAATATTCTCAGCAGAATAACTTAATAGGCTAACATTTAAGGAAATGATATTCAAGGAGTATGCTGTTTGATCAAACTAACCATACAAACATTTGGTACAATTTTATAGGGGAGGCTTGTATCTATAAACATAATTTGCTTTTACTTTTTTAACTCAAAATTGAATTTTTTTACAATTTTTCCACAAATTTTATTATGTTATTAATGAAACAGCATAATAACAATGTCAAGTCAAGATGTGTGTTTATATTCTTAACATTTGTAGTTCTGACATCTAACACAACCTTCAGTCTTTTCTTCCCCTCTTTTTATGTATGTGCTATTTCTGGTGCAAAATTCTTGATTTCTGTTTTCTTGGTTGACATTTTTTACCTCCCTTGTGAGTAGATGTTTGAGGAAAACATCTTAACATCTCTGGTGTTATATTACTCTGTGAAGAATTTTTAGTTGAGTTGGGCGTTTCAGTAACTGCAGGTTAATGGTGAGAAGAACCACACTGAGGAGTGTGATGTGACTGAGCTACTTTTAAGAAATATCATTATTCTGTAGGCAGTGTTACTGCAGGAGTCCTCATGTTATAGATAATAAAGGAGGATTTTTTTGTTTGTTTGTTTTTTAATTTTTTATCCCGAAATTTTAGGTATTCCATCCCGAAATTTTAATGTCATATAGAATGTTTGAATATATTATTTCATAATATAAAGGTATTAAATATATTAAAAATATTGTTATGTATTTGGTTATTATTAGAAATAAATTTGAACTTGCTTTTTTAGGTACTGTGTCAACATTTACTATCATTTAATTTTTTATCAATATGTATTTCTAAGAATTTGTGACATTGTTTGATTGATAGGTTGATTATTTCACAAAATGTTAGTTTTTCATTTATGTTAAAGTTATTGTAATGATGGAAATAAATTAAATTTGTTTTATTAACGTTTAGGTTCAAGTTGTTTTTAGTTATACTGAGATTTGAGGTAGAGATTCTAATTTTTTTAATGATGTTCACTACCTGATTTTGTTTTACTGCTTATTAATGTAGTATTGCTTGAAAAAATATATTAACTTTAATATCAGAGATGAGGAGAAGTCAGTGGCAGGTAATAAAAATTATGTAAAATTATATAGGTAAAATGTAATTTGAATTTGCATTAATTCAAATGTTTTAATAGATCCGGTGATGACAAGTTTAATGCCTGTTCTCATGCCTATGCTCACTCCCATGTGTTCATAATGAAATTGTATTTTTTTCCCTTCAGGTTTGTCCCACATACCCAAGCACAGTGGTAGTGCCTCGCAGTGTGGATGATGAAACTATTATGGCTGCTGCCGCTTTCCGTGAAGGTGGCCGCTTCCCAGTTCTCAGTTATCGACATGAAGGAGGGGTAAGAATCAAAACTCTAAAATAATTTATTTTTTGTTTGCTTCTTTCTCATATCATTAGAATTAACTTGATGTATATTTTTAACTTAATTAGAGTTCTACAGTAGTTAATGAAAATAAAATGTATCATTGGAGAATTTTTAAAAAATTCCTACAGGAATAAAAGGGCATCTTAATCTTCAAATACATTTTCTTCGAAATAGTAACTTTGGAAATATAATAATTATGTCAACTAATGGAGTTATATTAATGATGTATAAGAGAACATATAAAACAAATATAAAGAATGCAACTAACCAGACATCCAAAGATGGTAGCGAGGTACAGACCAAGAGGAAATAGAGATCCTAGCAGGCCAAGGAAATGGTGGAAGGACCTAGGAATATCTTAAATAGTGTAGAGGAATACTAGAAACAAGGAACAGGTCTTGGGACCTAAACCTTACTAATGATAATGTTGTTGTTGTTGTTGTTGTTGTTGTTGTTGTTGTTGTTGTTGTTGATGATGATGATGATGATGATGATGATGATGATGATGATGATGATGATGATATGAATTTAATAATTCATATAATGTCCTTTTATTATTTAATGTGAGTTAGTAACATAAGAATTGTTGTAACATGACACATTACTGTAAAAGCTGGAACTAAAGGTATATAACGCTTACTTAAGTTTGTGTTAATCTTGAGTTTTTCACTTAATCATTGCTTTATAACTGGAGCCCAGAAGTTTAGGCATTTATTTTGCCTAAAATAGGAAGGCAAAAAGGCTAGTTTTACTAAAATGGGCATGCAGAAAGCATTTATTCTGGCTAAAGAATGGAAGTAAAAGCACAGGAAAATTGAAAAATCACAATTTAAAAGTAATTATTGTAAAAACGATTCATAATGAAAATGATTCACACTTTTATTCTTACTCTAAAATTTACATCAGCACATATATGGAAGGAAACTATCTTATCGTTATAATCTTGATTGCACATTTTATTTTACCCATGACGCTGTCTCTACTAAATGCTATTGTGGACCCTCTTTCGAATCTCTAAATGGTATCATTGACAACTGAGTTATAGATTCAGTCCTTCGCACTTGTGTATTCGGCAGAAAGGAAGAGAGAACAAAAAGGAACTAAGAAGGGTATATCATGTACAGACAGCTTTGTCCTCAAAAGGTATCTGAGATCCTACTCAAAATAGGATGAGATTCCTCATGAGCAAACAAGTTGTTGCATTATTCTGATATCTTCAACCGTCACCAAGGCAGCGGTGTAGTGGTTGGGCCCACAAGGCCTGCAATGTGGGTGGGCCCAGGTAAAAGAGCCTGCAAAGCGGGTGGGCCCAGTTTTAGGCTGAAAGTTTTGCGATTGTAAGAAATATTAAGTACATGATACTTTGATACTTTGCAATAGTCGATACAATAAAAGCTTAAAAACCGCACTTTCCAGAAGAATGATTTTTTCCCACTTTGGTAGCTTCTATATCTCTGTTTTTGAATCAATAAAGGTAAGCAATTAATTTAGGTTTTATTATAGTCTTAATTTTACAAAATAAATAATAAAGGCAGATTTTCCCACTATTGGTTATTAATTATAGACTGATGAATTCGAATCTGTTAAAGGATATTTTTATTATTTAGGTACTATCACTATTTGTTTGCTATAAATTTTCATAAAGGGGGCCTGGATGAAAGTTTTGCAGTTAGGCCCCCCACTACTTTCGTTACATTACTGCACCAAAGATATCAAGGAATTAATCTAAATGGGAGTGCAGAACAGATTCTTGATGATTTTTTTTTGGGGGGGGTGAAATTTTCACACTTGCAAAAAACTTGTTCAGACATCTTGTTTTACTACAGTCATTATTTACATTAAAGTGTAATTTTTTAGGATGTTTTAGATTTGAGGTTTCACAGAGATTTCTTCATTTTAGCTATGTTGATTTGAAAATTTTCAGAGGGGCATTGAAACACTGTGATATAATGAATAAAATTATAAGTGCGTTAGAAAATCGAAGTGCAGTTTTGGAATCGGAGCTTGAGGAATAGATAATATTACATTATTTTTCTTGTTATGATTTTTCTTTGTTGACCTGCATTATTGTTGTTTCACAACAATATCATAAATTAACTGTCATTTATTTGATTTAAAATGAAAATTCTAACAAGTTTTCCAATTTGTTTTGTTGCCTTTGGTTTCAAAACTTTGGAGAATTAATGCGGACTGTGAATATTCTTTCTAGGGAAAAAAATTACTATTTAGAAAATACCTTTGTTGTAGTTTTCTGTCTAGTTTTTGTTTATAAGGAAGTTCTTATTAAAATTTCTTTGCATTTACAGAGTGTGCTGTTACGAAGCTCTCAGCCTCTTACAGGCCCATCTGGTCGCCGATGCAAAGATGATGAGCGTCTCATCAATTCAGTATTAGGGCCTGGTAAACGAGGATACATCATTGATACTCGCACACAAGCTCTAGCACAAGCAGCAAAGGTACTTGCATGTTATATCACAATTTCTCCTACGTTATTGTATAATTACAATGATACACTATCTGGAAAAACTTACATTTTATTGCTTATTAGTTTTTACAGTACTTATGATCACGTATTGGAAGAATTATTTTCTTAATATGAAAAAAAATGCTGCATTTGGGTATTATAAGTTTCAGAAGTTATTATATATATTAAAGGTTGTTTATTTCCTATTTAACATTCTTTTCTTACTTGTTCAAATTCCAATATTTATGTGGCTGATAATATATTTACAACTTTCATTGAAATTCCAATTATTATTAGATTAGATTATTTATCAACTGGTCATAACATATGACATGTCTTATGACATTATATATGCTATTCAAAAATACATGACAAAACAGTATGCAAACTTGCATGATAAGCATTTTTCAATTTATTGTATGAGTAATCTTACCCTCTAAGAGACATTAGACACAATTGTTGCTTATAAAAATTTGAACCAACACAGAATGCAGGCTGGTTATTTCAAAGTTGACAATTTTCTAAACTACCAATTCTAGAAATTATGTAATTCCATGTTACATCTTCATGTAATATAACTCTGATAACTCTGACATAATTCAAGGAGCACCAGTGAATAGAATTATATCTTACACTGTAAAATATTAATCATGCTTTAAAACTTTTATATTACTCTCAAATAATTACAAATAAGTGGGAAAATGGAAAAACATACAGAAATTCCCTAAGAAAATAATATTTTCGAAAGTGGATCTCTTTCTATTGCACAAAATTATTTTTAGACAGTACTCACATCAAAGTGGGTCCATCCTCAATCTCAGTGAGGGATGCAGAGAAAGCTCTTGTGAGTTCCTTTCTCCATTTTCAATTCTCTTGCTCTCCTTTTCATATATCATCTTCCCTCTTTTAACTCTCTCTCTCTCTGTTTGTTAAGGATAGACTTTATCTAACTCTATTCATTGTGTGAATCCCACCATGTCCAGGTGACTCAGGGAAGTTTTGTGAGTCTGGATACATTAGCTTTGATCTTCCCCTCTTCTAGATGAATGGTTGGGAGCTAATTCACACCCATTCAATTGGTGTGGACTAGGGCACTGACTCAATTTCAGGGTGGGAGAGGAGTGTCTTGGTGCTCCTCTCCACGTGCAACAGAGAAGAAGTCTGCTAATCACTGGCAATCCTGGCATCCCCTGGTGGGGTTCCGTGGAGTATGGGACCATGGAGATGAAGTGTGTTGCCTCTATCGAATCTCTGTTCGAAAACCTCTTCCTGCCCTCTTCCCAAAAGGAGATGTTTTCAAGGTCTATTGAAAAGAATTCTTGATCTCGGTAGTTTCTTTCAGTAGGACTTGCATATGCTGACCAAACTCCATTGTCGGATTATACAATATACCAAGCAGAGTTGTTCTTTTAAGAGCACTAGCACTGTGCAACTGGCACAAGCAATTTAAGAATTTCATAAGCTTCAGATGGTGGTTCATCAAAGGAATTAAACCATCATCTTTGAAGCCCTTCTCTTCTGATATGCATCTCGTGCAGATTTTATTACCTTTGGGTGCGTCAGTGCATTATTATAAATGTCGGAGGTCCAGCCATACCATACAGACCTGTGTATCTCTACATCCCATGTGAGCTAAACATGGGGAAATGTCGTATGAGTTAATTTCCTGCTCCTCACCCCTCAATTGCGTAAACTGCAAATGTAATCATGAAGCAAATTCCAATGTGTCCCTGTCTTCATTAAGGGGATGGACATTTTTTAAAAAATCTGAAAGTTATTCTTCAAGATTCATTTTGGAATCAAAAAAGAGAAAGTACCAGGAACCTCCCTGTATCAGACCTGATTGTTCCTCTGTCGGACTAGATCAGCCCATCAAGGTAACAGTGAACATCCAAATGGAACCTGCGGTTCCATTAATGGCTCACAGCCCACAATGGCATCACAAACGGTGATTGATAGGCCATCCACTCACACCTAGAGACAAGGATGACCCAAATGAATTTCTATACCTCTAGCAGAAGTTTGATTTGATTTATTTTCATTAAAAAAAGTAAAATCTGAATATGATATGTGGGAAGAAGTAGGATTCTGCGCATGTTCTCTTGTGCACCTGAATCCCTTCTCCTTTCTTACTATGAACACTAGTGGTGGATTTTAATGAAATGTCATTTTTTTCTTTTTGCTTTAGAACAATGCTGTTTAGTAAAGAAATTAATTTGATGTTATGACAAAAAGAAATGACTCATTTTTATGCAATTTTCGTTGATTTCGACCACATTTTTTTCACCTTTTTTACTGTAATTTTTAATGCATTTTTTGCTGATTTCAATTTTAAAATCATTTTAATTGTACTTGCTTGAAATAATATTTAAGAGATGCAACAAATGTTCTCCAGAGATTTCTTGAGAAGCCTATTCGATTTCTATGCTCAGAAATTGTAATTTTAGCCGTATGTAATCTGAAGTTCCTGTGACGCCTATCAGTGCCATTGGTGATTCGGCAGATTTCGACTTAACTAAAGACAGAGATTTCCTGGTAAAGAACGTCTATATCAAAAGTTTGCAAACTGAGGTCACTTGAATGAATGGAAGAAGCTTCAATTGCATCAGTAACATAGCCAACAGTTTGAGTTCTTTATTTGAACTGATTTTTATCACTTTTTGCTTTTTGCTTTTACAGCAATTTGAAAACATTTTAAAAGCATTTCATTGATCATTTTTGATGATGTTTTGGCTGTCAAAATCCACCCCTAATGATTACCAACAAGGCGAGGTTATCAACATTTGAAAATAGAAATTTTCACTTCCTACTTATAAAAATCTTATTTGCAGCTGTAAACAAACTACAGATTTGATCTTGTAGTATTGCTAACAAAATAGAAACCCACACCCCTGGATCTGCTTGCAAACTAACACACCCTACACAATTTGCAATAGGAACGGTCAACCAGAGTGTATCTCTTTGAGCTCAACAAAACTTACACTTTTGAAGCTACATTTACGTCCTGCAGTAAACCAAGAGGCCATCTCAGCATTTGCTGAAAGGATTAGGGAAACGGCATGAAAAGCATGATGGAGGTGGGGGTAACAGTACTTGTTAGAGGCATATTTAGTCTTTTAGAATTATATAGTGCAAATGATAACTAATACATTCAATATAACTGTTAAAAATCAATATTTTTTCCATTTTGATGCTCAGTACAGTCCCTAATTGTATAGAAGTTTCACAGCAGAAAAAATTTACTTGGCACTTAAACTTGTGAATAAATTTTAATCGTTTAATGCAATGTGGCAATGTGTTGTAAGATAACGTATGTGCATTGAAAAGGAAGTGTTTGTATTGATGTGTTGATACACTTACGCATTATAAACGTTATAAGCGACGTTATAAATAAACAACATTATAAACATTTTCTGTTGCGAGAAATCGTTCATAAAGAGGGCCTTTTTCTACTATTTCTACTAACTACTATTTACCTTCGGTTTATAGGTATGAGTTAGCTATGGAAACAACGGATATTGTACTGTTTATTGTTTCTAAAGAATCAAAGATTACAAAGAATATTCGTGTCATGAAGAGGTGAGGGCATAATTGAAGTCTCTTTCGTTGGCCACGGTTTGACGCCACTGGTGACGTACAAGCTCCCGATTGGATGGTACCGTCAACAGCTGATTTGTGTCAAGCATCACTAAAGAGTTTGTGCACGCCATAGCTGACAGTACTATCGATCTGCGACGCATGCGCAGATGTACAAGTGATGCGAAACTTAAACTGCGCATGCACAGAGGATCAATAATTAAATTTGTTCAAAGAATTGGTCGCCCGGGACTCGAACTCGGGCCTTCTGGGTTACGCCCAGCTGCTCTAACCAGTAAGCTACCAGGCTGACATTTATAGAGGATCGATAGTGCTTTAACGATTGAGGGTGCACAAACTCCCTACGGGGCGCGGGGGCTCTTGCGCATCGTATCCGACTTCAACCAATGAGCTTCAGACCAGAGAGTATACTAATCAGACAGTCTGGTGCTTCAGACACCAGATTGCATCACCATATTAGCGGGAATTTTAAATCCAGCCAGATACCAAAATGATCACCTCGCTACAAGACATTGAAACATATTTTTGAAGCATTTTTTAAAAAAAATATTGCAACTTGTACACCTTCGTGTTAGTTTTGGTTGGTTACTGTTGAAAACTTTGTACCACTTTCAAAATGTTTCTCAGCACTTCTCGCTCTCCTTGCAACATGGCGGCCAACTTCTGGTCCGGCTTTTCAAACGAAGTGTCCGTGCTGTGATCATGTGGTTCGTGGCGCAAACTGGTGATGCGCAGAACCAGCTAAAATTAGTGCACTTGAAGAACCCACCCACGTATTTCCACCATGGTCCCTACTACAAATAAATCGAAGTATACGCACAGAGGATTTTCCATAAGTGTCCGGCCAGACCAAGAGACCACTCAACGATGGGAAAACCTTCCGAACAGAAGATACTCTTCTTTTTACTTCCTTTCTAGGGAGTAGAGAGAAAGTTATGTAATGCGCGAAAAACGGGCGAATTTTCGGCAGAATAACTCGTTTTTACAAGGGCCCTGGTAACGTAAAAGTGGACTACCGAAAAATCGAATTGGATAAAAACGTATGCCAGTATTTGTTTGTCTGTCTACGCTAGCGGCTAAACCGTCCAGCCGGTTTTCTCCAAAATTGATATTCCCCAATTGATCTGGCTGATGCCGCGGCCCCTAGAATTTGAAACCGATATTTTAATTTTGGGACATACTTACTCTAAAGCTAATATGATAGTATTATAAAGAGAGCCTTAGGATCTCATTTACAAGAAGGGCGTAATACAAATAAATAATTTTATTTTTGAAACTTTTTCTCCTCTTATGAATATCTGTTTAACTATTAATAAACAAACAGTTCCATTCCAATTAAAGACATTCAGCTCGCACAAAAACAATTCATTCCGTTTCAATCTTCACAACTCGGCAAGCTGCAACGACTCTGTCAAGCACCCCTCTAGCCATTCAGGGCCATATTTCAAGTAGAAACACAGACAGAAGATTGATTGACAATTTCTACAATATTCCAAATCCTTTCAAATTCCACCAACCACAAATCACAAACCATTACTATTCAGAAAATCCTTCATCACAGAAATGTATGGAAAGAATTCATTTGGTTTTTATAATCTAATTCCTCGTGTTATATTGTTTTCCCGTGAAATGTTTAATTTTCCGTTTGTAAAAGAAAAGTTCATATTAAAGTGAGATGAAAATGTCGAAGAAAATTACTTGTCATTTGTATCAATTGCATTGTATTCAGCATTGTATGCTGCCTAGCATGTTTTGTGAAGCCTATGAATAATTTTATTTCAGTTTTAGTGAACAATTACACCTACGTGGATTATTTAATGAGTCGTTGTTTGCATTTCTAATGGTTGAAAGAATTTGTGCATCGTGTTCATTGTATTCTCATTCTTTAGTTGCATCGTTAAATGATAAGTGGTCCTTGTCAGGGGCAAATCCAGCCAATCATTGGGGTGGGGGGGCATTGTAGATTTTTGTTAAAAAATAAACCTATTTGTTATTATATTGTACACCATTTGTGTACTGTATATATGATACTATACAAGATTTTAAAAATTTTAGTTTAAATAATTGCATAAATCGAACATAAATATTTAAATCAATTTTGCAAAACAAAGGAAGGTTAATGAAAACTCTAGGGGGGGGGGGCATGACCTCCATGCTCCCTCTCCTGAATCCGCCAGTGGCCTGTATAGGTACATTTATTTTAATATCTAAACCGAAGTGATTAATTAAATTTAGAAAATACTCCCTTTTGCAAGATTTGGCCGAAATGTCAATGTTGCAATCTCTACTTACAATAATGAATTCAAAAGAGCAATTGCTGGATGTATTTAGATATCTAGATTTTCTAAGAATGTATATGACCTAAAACTTGGGGTGTTGTTAATGCATAGTCAGTATAATTTTGATCGTAGGAAAATGTACAATAGAAATTTCAAAAACATTTTCAACCAAGTACACATTTAATGCCGTCAAGGAGAGAAAATTTATATAAAATTTCTGGTGTAAAAACCAGAATCTCCACAGGTAGGACATATGTTTGATTCCTTTTCTTCACAGTAATAGCCTGCAAGATGAAAGCGGGGAATTCGGAAATAGGGTAGCCCATTATGAGATAACCAATGTTTTGTAAAGCCAAGAAGATTTTTGATTTAGCTATTTGATTTATATGGCTTTGTAGAGCAGCCTTGATAAACTCAGATTTATTTGAAAAAGGATTGAAGTATGTGAATATTTTGCAAGTTCCCACATGGATGTTTTTCTGCTGCATCTTAATGTAGTTACTATATAATATTTACTCTACTTTCTACCCTGACTGCGCGGGTGAAGTGATAAAGTGTCGTGCAGTGACAGATTGTGAGGAAATTTGTGCATGTGGTGAAGAAAATTTGGTATTGGAAAACGGTAGTAGGTTCAAAAGAGGAGGTAAAGAGGTTCAAAATAGGGGTGAAGGTGAAGAAATTAAGAAAGGTGAAGTGGATGTGGTTTTGGGAGGAGGCTGCATGACAGTCGAGTTAAGGAGACGTCGTGCCAGCTCACTACAGAGTGTGTTTTCCAGTAAGGTTCCTGTGAAGACCACACTGGGTGAGTTTTTTGCAGAGGAAGTAAAGTTCAAAATGTGTGATATTTGTTTTTGATATTTTGATTTTTGAAGGTAGGTACTTTCTATGAAACCTCAAAAATATTTTCAAATTTTTTCTCAAAACTGGCTCCAATTTTTTCTTTTAATTTTCTTATATGTGACAAGGGACAGCAAAAAATACTGTGCTAATTCTATTTTTGCCTTAAAGTCTGTTCGAAAAAAATCAGCTCTTTAAAGGAGGTCAGATACAATGTATAAAAAAACGACAGATTTCGCCTAATTTGTTTCTGAAATTTATGCAATTTCTAAAAAAATATTTTCTCAATGAACTCTTTAATTTTTTCTTTAAATTTTCTCCTCGTATGTAACAAAGGACGATAAAAATATGGTGCTAGTCTCATTTTCGGTGAACTCTGCGTTTTCGAAAATTTCGTAAATAGTTTTGAAGTTATAATTTTAAAACTACGAAATTGAAGTTAAAATATTTGCCTTAAAATCTGTTTTCAAAAATTGGCTCTTTAAAAAATGCAGCAAAATTGGCTCTTCATTTTTTTATAACGAGTAGTTTTCACGTTATTTCTTGTTGAAATTAATGAAATTATAAAAAGAACTTTTTTTAAAACCTGGTCTCATTTTTTTTCTTTGAATTTTCCCTTTGAATTAAATAAGGGAGACTTAAAGGAATGGTATATGTCTCGTTTTCGGTGACCTCTCTGAATTTTAGAAAATTGGGTGTTGGAAATATTGAGTTGAGACAATTAAATTTTTAAGCATCGGCCCTGTGAGTTCGAAACTCACAGCGTTTCCGTTGCATAGAGGTAAGGGTCATGGCGAGTTAACTCGAAGAACAAGAGGTCGTTTCGGTGCAGAAAATAATTTTTGCTGTCTGAAAACACTTTTACAGGTTCATGTAGAATAATGTAGCGGAACAGTTAGAAATAATGTAAGAAAGTATGTCATGTAACACCACTAGTTTGGTATCAAGGATCCACAAAACGTTGATTCTGACTACTCACCGTGTTAGAGGAATCAATTTACTAAATACAGAAATATCAGAGATCTACAACACGATATTTACTTTCGAAAAATCTCTATTAGCATCTCACGTAAGTTTCTCTAAACAATGTATGTAGTATGCGAGAAAGAAATAACTCCAATAATAACTATACACACACACACACACATTCATACACATATTTGTTACTCAATATCAAGGTGCGCAAGCATGGTGTGCGTGTGTGAGAGAGATTGAGAGTAACTATTCAACGCGGGAACAATGTGTGGTGTGTTTGTATGCACACCATGTATTACATCCGCAGTATTATATATATATATATATATATATATATATATATATATATATATATATATATATATATATATATATATTGGTAATACTGCGGAGATAAGACAGTCAGTAGAGGTGGGGTGGGGTGTCACTTTCACAAACATAGTCACAGAACACGCCGTCAAAATTCCCGCAGCGCGTCGTGCATTTGCAACACTTCCGACCAGATATCGTTATCCCTAAGTGAGCTTCGCTCAGCGTGGGCGTTACCTCCGACGTCCGACAGATCATTGCCGATCCGTCGTCAGACGTGTCGAGTTTCCGACCGCCTTCTGCTAACGAGGGAATCGAAACCGACGGCAACGCAGAAGGACTGGTTACAACCGAGAAGTGGCGAGCACATCGGTGCAACTAGCCGATGCCGCGTCCATCTACGAGGCTACCCTGGTCGCCGACGCGTCGAGGTTGCTGCAGCGCCGAATCGCTGCGACGCGAGGTCGCAAGGATCGCGAGCTTCCAGCCGGCGTCGGTGCCCAGCAGTGTTTACGCCCGCCAGCGGAACCCGCCCAAGTCGTTCATTCCCATTGCGGAAGCGTGTGTACCCGTGCGTGAGAAGGCATCAAATATAAAAAAAAAAAAAGTGCATAATCGATTAACGAATAACAAATGTGTGATAAGAATTAAAGGATGATCTGTTACTGCAAATACTGAGATGGCCCCTTGTTTTCCCTCTGAACATAAATTATCTTCATTATGCGCACATTTCGTTGAGCTCTTTGTGGGAATTCTGATGAGGTATTGTTGGCGTAATTAAATGGTGAAATAACTGCTCTCCTTTTGCAAGTTGTGGTAGTAGTAGAGCTGGGGGTGTGTGCAGCTATTTTGTTAGCAGTACTATAAAATCAAATTGATACAAATGTTTCTACAACTTGGGAGCGTTTTCTTTTTTCTAGTTTTCAAATGTTGCTGACCGCGCTATGATGGTACTGTTCAGCTTTCAACTATTTATGGTTAAAAGGCGAGGAAGAAATTCTGGAGTTCAAGAAAACATGCGCAGATTGTACTTGTCTCCCATAGTTTTTACTGTTCTGACAAAAATTCAAATATACTGCAAAAAGGTCTGATAGTGTTACTCTCGTAGGTGAAGGCGTGGATTTACTAATCATCCTAGCATTACAAGTTTTCTAACAGTATCAAAAGAAAAAATATTCCTTAGGATTGTGGCTGGTCCATGGAAGATGTGTTCTTCCATGGCTAGACGTTTATCACACATGTGCCCAGGTAAAATAATACTAAATGCACCTTAAGAACCCTTACTGCATATAATCAGATGTGTAGAGGCATTAGCTGAAGAAAATCTTCTGAAAAGATTAGCTGCAGAAAATTTGGACTGAAATGCTCTGCTGTTTGAGTGTAGGCAGCATATTTCTAAGCCTGCACGTGACAATGAAATGTCATTCGCACTGAACTGACGGGAATGGCATTTCATCCATCGATCAAAATTTCACTGAAGAGCAAAGTGTCGAAACTTTTTTTAATAGGTTGTAGAGAGTAATAAATTTGTTAACATGTGAACCAGAACGATCAGATAGATTTTAGTTTCTCGTATACGTACGTATATCTCTATGAAGCATTTGACTAACTGCGAGTGTGTGTGTGTGTGCGCGCGCGGGTGTGTTTGTATGTGTGAGCGTTTGTACGGATCAGTAACTCATGGTTAGATCCCTTCCTGTCTATCAGTCGAGACATTTGAGATGCCATTGGAGACGCCTCGGTCTCTTGGTGCGGAATTGATAATTTGTTTTCGGATCTGGCCAGAAGATTCAAAGAAATTTCAAAAAACGTATTTTTGCGTATTTTGGCGCTGCGGTCTTAGTGAGTATGCGGGAAATTAAGCCAGCGCCACCTAAATAGATCTATAATAGGTGGTGTTAATTAAACGCCAGAGTCCAGAGGAATAATCTTTTCATGACGCCATAATTTTCTTTCGCGAGGATGGCAACGCTGATTGTTGCCATCTTTAAGTGAACAAGTGAATGCGAATCGCGCTGCTGATTACATTCATTCTCATCTGTGTTACTGCATTTTAAAAAATAAATTGCAAAAACCCTCGAACAATATTGCCTTAGAACTTATTAAATTTGAAGAACTTCAAGTGAATACGGAGAGAGCGAGTCTATGAGTAGGCCTAATGCTAAAGAATGAATGAACGTCCTTACCATGGTGGAAATGGTATTCCACCATGGTGGTAATGAAATTCCACCATGGTGGAAATGAAATTCCACCATGGTTCTTACGATCGACTTCCCACATTTTCGTTTGTGTGCAACTACCGATTTTCAAATGAATGTGACTAATTTATTCTTATTAAACTTAACCAACACCTTATTCACAAAAAAATACAAAACGGTCATCTTTTAATGTTTATATAGATTCGCCTACAAAGCGATTATTAGAGCAATGGCCGAAGTAAATGTGAACAAAAATTAGACTATTTCTGGAGTTATAATCCCTTCAAAAATTAGAGGATAAAAATATGAAAGGGTTTAGCAAATCCGGGGAAGAATCAAATGTAGCTGTAGAAGATTTTACGAGAGAATTTTCGGAACTAATTGAGAATGATCTTATATTTTGAGGATGATTGAGAATGATCTGAGAATTTGTGATTAATGCAGAACTCTTTACAAGTGATCTTTTATGTGAATTTTTATGCATATTAGCAAAAAAGCGAAAGAAACATAGCTGTCTTAAATTCTAGGTATTCGCATCATCCATACCTGGAAGTATTTTTTACAGATAATTTTGAAATAATAGAAGCGCTCAACGACCCGTAAGGGTCTTCGAGACGCGTTGCGTCAAAATGGACGCAACAAATTAAAAAAAAAAAAAAAAATTAGGAAAATAACCAGTTCATATCCCGTATGGAGGGATACAAGGCCATTTGGTGAGATGGATTTTTGGTCGGGAGTTAACAGCTGCTACGATTTATTCGCCAAATACTGTTAGAAAATGCTTGAACAAAGCTAGGCATGAAAGAAATGAAGTATGAAAGAACTTTTCAACGCATGGATGTACTTTTAAAACAGTTTACAGCGTCAGCGTCGCCACATTCAGCTAGTAGGCCTTCGGAGTTATATATGTAGGTTTTTTTTTTATTTGTTGCGTCTACACCTTGACGCAACGCGTCTCCAAGCCCTCTTAAGGGGCGTTGAGCGCTTTGCACTGGGGAGTAATCCTCCATTAATGTGCTTTTTATTACTGGAGTAATCCTCTGTTAATTACTATGTTTGTCAAGTCTCGTCCCGTCGCAGTCAGTGCCTTTTATACCTTCGAACAGGGGCTCGACGCCGTTAGATTCCGGGGTTCCTGGCCGGTCACCCAACCACGAACCCGCGAGTCTCGAATTCGCTTAACCTTCGTGACTTCACGGAGCGTAGTAAACGAATTCGGCTAGCGCCGCGGGCTAGTATAGAGAAACTTGCGTAGGCTGCAAAAAATCGATTTCGAGATTTCAAGGGAAATGCACATTTTGGGTCCCCTGCGTCCGAAAAAGTATTTTTCTCTCGCTCCTCAAAACTTCCATCGGTCTGTGAACTGTAGCGCTTAAACTAGTCATAGGATTTTTTTCTTTTCCAAAATGAATATTTGCCTGTCGATCGGAACTGACTCAAAGCGTTGCAATTTTGAAAACATTCTTTAAATTTTGAGAGTACTTTACATGAAGCCCCCTGGGACATTTTTGGAATGTTCTAAAAAATGACTCCAAATTTGTGCTTTAATAATCTTGTAAGAATAGAGTGAAACACACAAAGATGGCGTAAATCTGATTTTACTGTTAACTTTGAATTTTCGAAAATCGCAAACGTTTGACATTTTTTCGGCGTCTTCCTACAACTACAAAATTGAAGATAGATATTTTTCCTTCAAATAAAATTTAAAGGAATTGATTTTTTATCTATAAGTTCTTTCATTAAGGTCATATGCATTTTTTGAAAATTTTAGTAATTTTCGCATAATACTGAGTGACAAATGTACAACGTAAAAAATATCAAAAATAAGAATTTCCCAAAAAGGTTCCTAATTTTTTCTGTAAATTTCTTGTAAGAATAAAGTAAAATACACATATAGGTTCATAAGTGCGGTTTTCACTGTTTACTCTAAATTTTTGAAAATTGCAGAAATTTCAAATTTTTTCGGCTTCTTCCTACAACTACAAAAATGAAGATCGAGATTTTTTTTCTAATGAAATTTGTTGTCCATAATTAGTTAATTCATTAAGCTCATGTACATTTTTTTGAAAATTTTAGTAGCTTTCGCACAATGTTGTGTGCAAAATGTGCAATTTTAAACTTTTTTTTTAAAAAACAAGATTTTCTCAAAATGGATTCAAATTTTTCTTTTAACTTTTGGTAGGGATAGTGCTAACTTTACTCTACGAGATGACATAAACGCGATTTTGCTCTTATCTTCTGTTTTCTCAAAAAATAAAACTTTATAACTTTTATATCTGTCACGTCGTTAATATTTGCATTAGCAGCGATTTGTTCACATTATTGCATTTATGACCAAACGTGCCTCAAATGATCTCTTATAAAGTTTCTGGAAAACTCAAAAGTTTTCTATGAACACTCAAATTTCCGCATTTTCAGAAACCCTTAAAAACCTTTTTCTCAAAAACGCCTCCAATTTTTTTGTTCAAACTCTTTGTACGACTAGTGACAGTGCTAATTGCACTGCTTAAGATGACATAAAATTGATTTTGCTGTATTCTTTTGTCTTTTCAAAAATTCCACGAATGTATTTTTTAAATCTCTCACGCCGTTAATACGCACATTTTAGCGATTTGTATACATTATTGCATTGCAATATTTGCATTGCCAGTGATTTGTACACATGATTGTATTTGGCAGTAAAATTACTTTAAATAATTTTTAATTTCTCTCTACAGAGTAGAGTGAAAGTAATGTAATGCTACATGAATAGACGGCGCATTTTTGGCAGAAAAACTCTTATTTTTGGGGCCCTGGTAATGAAGAAGTGCCAAATCCAATTGCCAAATTTAGGGGGAAAACCCTCTAACATGTGGTGTAGTCAGAATTCATGTTTTGTGGGTCCTTGTTAACGAAAAATTGAATGACGGCAAACGTCTGTCCGTCTGCCTGTGAACAAAGTTAGCGACTAAACCGTTCAGCCGATTTTCTCCAAAATTGATATACCCCAATCGATCTGGCTGATGTTGCTGCCCCTTGAATTTGAAACGTATGTTTTAATTTTAGGGGTACTTTACATGAAGCCTCTGGGACATTTTCAAAATTAAAAAAAATAGGCTCGATCGATTTTGATTACATTTTGTTGTTGGATAGTGCGAAGGATGTTTAAGAAAATGGTGCATGTCTCATGTTTGTTGAAAACCCTGATTTTTAGAAAATGGCAAAAGTTCAAATTTTTTCGGAGTCTTCTTGCAACTACAATTATGTAGACAGGGATTTTTTTCCTTAATGAAATCTTTTCCTTAAAGATAGATTTTGAAATGAGGTCATGTACAATTTTTCGAAAATTTTAGTACTTTTCACGTTATTTAGTGTGAAAATATGGGCGAGAAAGTACGTGCTATTTTAGCACCACTAGTTTAAGGAGTTTCTCTTAAACTCACAAGTTTTGGGTGAAAATGAGCTTCAAAATGTACCTTGTGTCAAAGAGGCACGATTCAGAATAAAAATTTGGAACTTTTATTCCCATCGGTTTGCAAAGGAGGTGCCAAAATCCAAATTGTGGTTTGCCACTTTGAGTCATGTTGACTTCACAAAGAAATGTGCAAAAAACTAACAAATTCGTCCCTTATTTTTCTTTCTTCAGTTTTTTGCTTCTATCTCAACAACTAAGCGCTTTATTGAAATGATCTTCCTAAACAAAATTAAAGTAGACACAATTCTCTTCAAAATGCATATTTTAATTTTTATTTTCCAACACTTTTTTTTTTTTTTTTTTTTTTTTTTTTTTTTTTTTTTTTTTTTTTTTTTTTTTTTTAATTTGTTGCGTCCATTTTGACGCAACGCGTCTCGAAGACCCTTACGGGTCGTTGAGCGCTTTGCGCTGTGGAGTAATCCTCCGTTACTTGCGCGCTTTATGGAGTAATTCTCCATTATCACTGTCAGGTCGCGTCACGTCGCAGTCAGTTGTCAAGAGGACCGCCAGGTAGCATCTCCGCGTACGCGCCTCCTACTACGCGCTCCTGCGTCACTACCCAGCGGCCAGAATTGGGAAGGAGTAAGGATAGGGGCAGGGTTTAGGACACTTCACAAGGGTTGGACTAGCCCTTGTGAAGCAGCCAAACTCGTTTTGTTGGAACAAATTTCACATGAGATTCGACGGGAATCGAACCCGGACCTCAGTGGTGAAAGGCTTGCGACTTTGCAATGAGCCACGAGTACAGCTTCTTTAGGTGCTAGAACACAGTGAATGACATTTTGGCCCTCTGGCCAAAAAAGCCTTCTGGAAGCCTTCTTGCGACTTATCTCATTCATAACTCATGTTGCCACTTTTCGTTTGACATCATGCTTGAAAACGACTATGAGCAATGAATTAGCTGCATTGTTTAATGATTAACGCAGTTACTCACGTAACAGTTGGAGCACTTTTTCTTGCGTGAAGTTTGAGTATTTGTTTTATTAAAAAACACATATTTATCTTTTTTTGTTTTTGACCCCCTATTGATTTAATTGAAATGAGACTGAGAATATTAGTATAGAAGAGCAAAACCTTATTTCTCACACATATTTTGACAGAAAAATTGAGCATTTTTTTCAGAAAACGCTGTTTGAGCATTTCTTAAAATACTCTATTATAAATCCTTTTACTCCTGAAGGAAATTGAGGAACTACATAAGAGGCCATTTGAAGCATTTGTGCTCACATATGCTATATATATATATATAAATTATAAAATACATTTGTAATATGTACGCTGAGCACAATAACTAAACAAATTATACATGTGTAATTTTTGGAAAATCAAAATCTTTAATAAAAATTATGCTTGTAATGTAAGGTTCAATGGATTTAGCTCTATCTATACAAAAAGTTTAAAGAAAAAATTGGACCCATTTTTGGAAAAGTATAGTTTACAAGTTTTTAACTAAGGATGGTAAAACAGCACATACTTTCTCGCCCTTTAAATGGTTAAGTAATACTATTTATACCGCAATTTCTCTCCAAATTAGCACATCTTAACCATCATGATTTGTAAATCGCATTACAAATCGTAGAACATTTTATGTGAGAATTAAATATGTTATAGCTAATATCACAAATATGATAAATATAACTTCATACAGCTAAATCGTATCCCAACAATGTGACATATAGAAGAAAAAGGTATCCCTGTGCAATTGCACACTGGCCAATGTGGCCCACAGAGGAGGTGGGCTCCACCTATTCGTACCCTCCGTCATGAGGAGAAAGTTGTGTGGCAAGCAGAATGCTCCAGCCACCTTTACCCCCAGGGAAGATCCTGTTACACACTTGGAAAGGAGGCTGAGTCGACATCAGAGCTACCCTAAATAGAAATCACCTGATAAAAATCCCAGCCAACGCCAGGATTCGAACCTACCACTGAGCCACCGCGGCTCCAACAATGAGACGTAATTCACAGAAATTCAGCTGCCGACTCACAGCACAGAATGCCATTGTTGCATTCCAATATGATATTCCATGAAGAATAGCAATTTTTCTTTCATATTACATGGAAATTGTATTTTTTAAAAAGGAAACCTAATTGGAGTAATTTTAATTAATTTTTGCAGTTTACTTGAAGGAAAATACATTAGTAAATACAAACATACATACATACATACATACATTCCTCACAACACAGACAAAAAATATGGATTACTAAATAAGTTTTAAATAATTTATAAAAGATTAATTTGTAAACACATAACAAAAGTTCAAATGTAAAAAATGGACAAAGAAATATGAAATAATATACAAATTCTCACTTACATAGCATCAAACTGCCTGGATTTACCTCTCATATTACGATCACAAAGCACAGGAAATTGGAAGCGGGCAACTATCTTTGACACCAAATTAGACAAAAAAGACCCACATTTTCGAAAAATTTAACAGGGTCGTATTTAAAGATCTGTTTATTATGCACACAATCCATTAAGAAAACAATTGTATTTTCACAATTCTAGTTGTAGGAAGACACTGAAAAAATTTTATTTTTCGAAAAATCAGGCATTTTAACGAACCTGAGACCTGCACCACTCTCCTAAGCGTCCTTTACGCTATCTCAGGTCCAAATTAAATAAACGATTTTTGGCCTTTTTAACAAAAATATGGTATAAAGACAATAAAAATTATCCATTTGACACAAAATTTCCCCAAAAAATACTCCTATTTTCGAAAAATTGAACATGACATAATTTGATGATCTGTTTTTGATGAACACACTTCTTAAGAAAAAAAAGGTTTGCCTTCATTAATTGTTGTTGTAGAAAGATGACAAAAACGTATTTGATAAACCTTTTTTGTGTGTGTCATCGTTTAAATGAAATATAAAAGAAAAATTGCTAGTCTTCAGGGATTCCAAAAATGGATCACATTGGAATACAACAAATGGCATTCCGCACCGCAAGTCGGCAGCTGAATTTCTGTGATTACATCTCATTATTGGAACATGATTTAGCTGTATGAAAAGTAATTATAATTGTCAAATATTTGTTGATATTTGCTTGAATATATTCATTTTTTGCACTAATTGCTCTATGATTTATAATTAGTTTTACAAAAAACGATGACTGAGATAGATTAATCATGTCCCCCCCCCCTCTGCCCAACGGTTTTTTTGTAATTTTACTCAAATTATTCAAAATAAAAACACTTGTAGATCTCATCACATCAAAATCAGTTTTCCTTTACAAGATATATTTACCCCCTCCCCTTTTTTTTACCAACAAAGAATATTATTCAAATGGATGGACAGACTTGAGGAAAGTCTTTTTTGAAAATAAAATTATTCCAATATCAAGGTCTCTGAAAATGTGTATTTCAGTCAAAATATAAACATCAATTTTATGATTTGCCTTAAATAAGTAATGAAGTTGAAAGGTATTAAATCTCAAAACTCTAATTGACATAATGGCAACGAATGGTGTAAAATATCATTAAGATAAATGATATTTAGTGTTGCCAATTATTGGCTACATATGTATCAAAACTTTTATTTTGTCTTATAAATATTATTTTTATTGAATTATTATTATTTTATAAAACCACTACAAATAGTAAAGTCGGCTGCCTTGTAGGACTTGGAGCAGGTGCTCCCAAGCTTACAGTCACTATGGCTGTTGTTTGAATTCTGTGCAAGGCATTGTTTCCTGTTGTGAATGTAGCATGGAGGCATTCTCAGACCTTCATGTAATCTCTACCTCCTAGTCCCTTCATAATCTTGTGCCTGGTAACTATGTGAATTCTGTGTGTGATACTGAGGAATTGGCTCCGTACACTCAGAACAATTGTACAAGCATCAAGATGGACCCATGGGCTATTATGGATCTTATGTGGTGTGGAATAGGACTGAGATGTGTGTGAAGGCTACTTCGATGTGATGTTTGGCGAACACGAGGCAGCTCTTCTCTGGGAATTGTCCCTAGGGGAGTGGTACTTACTATAGGAGACCCTGATACCTTAGGTGATGATAGATAGCAGGAAACAAGGAAAAGGGTGGGGAAAATGAGGTGGAAACTAGGTGGGGGAAAACCATAAAGGTAGCCTAAACCTAAAAGAAAGGGGAAGTATGTGGTACAACAAAGTATGTTCCATTTTGTCTGCACCAGTTGAACCTTCTATTAGATTCTTGAGGTTTAACTTGTTATGGTACCACTCCTTAGCTCAAGTGAGCAGAAATGAGCAGAATCTCAAAATCTATGTAAAATTAAATTGCCTTTTTGATATTCTCTGCAATTTACTATCACGGGTGGGGGTCTTGCTGTTTATTATTAAACATTTACCAAAAATGGAAAGTTTGCCATGCAGAGAACTGAATTTGTGTGTTCATGGTTCAAGACAGACCATTTGATTTTGGATTCCAATATGAAGGTTTTCTCTTTTGAAAACAATTACTTATAAAATTGTGGAATGTTCACTCTTGTCTAACTAGATTTTATCCATTTATTAATTAATTTGATTAATTGCAGTGAAAAGACATCATTCCAACTTGCCCAGAGCTTGCCAGATTTAAGTACAAGGGTATTTTAATATTTTTTAATTTCATGGGTTCATTACCCTTTCCAGTGCGAAGGTAGTGATTCTTTTAAAATTTTTTGACAAATCAAAAGTTTAATAATTTAAATATTAAACTTTCAAGAGTCACTTCAAGAAATTCATGTTTGACTGCATATTCAAAATTTAAACAAAATATTATAATTTTTAAATATGTCATTTTATGTTAAAACACATAGGTTAAACTTATTCAGTTTCGTATCACATAATTTAATACATTGAAGATAGAAATTATATTTTCTTGACTTGTTCTTAAAAATTTGTTGCATTGTCTTGGCATTGAGACATTTGCTTGGAAAATATTATTATTTATAAATATATAAAAAAATTATAAACAAATAAAATTATTTGTTTGTGCTAACGTTTTTATGTGTATTTTAGCTTCTTCAGGGCAATACTAGACAATAGTAATATATATCATATAAATGTGAAACAAAACAAACAAAAAATAAGTAGTTTATTCACTTCACAAATGCACTATAATCATGATATACAACAAATTTATCACAGCTCTCCTGTCTTTTCCTAATCAAATCATATTTGTGAATGCATTTCTTTTTTAACTCTTATCTTTACTATTGAACTCCCCAACAGAGACTAAAACTCTTTCAATTTATAAATCAATAGCTCTATAGGGTGGCATATGTATTGTTGGCCAGGGTGTCAGGTAAAATAAATCTGCACCTAAGTGTAACCCATTGATTCTAGGTTGTTGGTGGAGTTGTTTCATAAGAAAAATGTCAAAATTTTAAATAAAACTGTGGAATATTTTTATCCAGTTCAATAAATACATAAATAAATACAGAACAAATCCTAAGTTAAGATTTAATTGTTGTTAATGCAGAAAATGCAAGCCAATGGTAGTAATTCTTGCTCAAAAATATAATATATCAATTTAAATTCCCATTTCTTCATTACCTTGAAAACTGTAGCCTAGATGTAGTGCAAGAAATTCCCTTCAAACTTCATGTTTAGTTTTTTGTATTCAAGTAATATACACAACAATTTGTTTCTAACTCCTACAGATTGCCCGTAATGATTATGGAAGTTGCCTCCCTGTTATGGGTTATGATTAAAGATAAAACTCGTAAATGGGTTCTTTTAATTCAAAACATTATTTTTTTGATATTATTTTTTTCATGACACTTAGTGAAATACCACAGGCAGCAAAATTGAAAGCAGAGAAAAAAAGAAAAATACTGGGATAATCAATTCAGGGAACTGATGCCCATTCTGTCATTGTTTTATTTGAAAAATTTGTTGTAAATTTTGTACGAATTGTGAAGGTTGTTAGGGGAAACTAGGATCAGTTTTTATTTTATGTCAGGTCTGAATTTTTCTTTCTGTCCAGACCTGTACATGACACATGAGACTCATAGTCATGCACATGCAAAATTCATATTTCATTGATACTTGTATGTGCATCATTGTGCAAATCAATGGCAGGGTGGGGTGAAATTCCCCTGCTCATAAAATGTTTTCCTTGACAGCAATATTTCCATGCCAGAGAAAATTATTTTCCCCCCTCTCTTGGTCCAAGCCAACTACAATGTGCTTGGTTATCCATAAACACAAATTAATGTTTTCTGTATACTATACTAAATTCTGAATAATTAAAAATCTACAAAAGTTAAAACAATTAAATTTTTACCTCTATATCTTGAAATTGTGTAAAAAGTTTATATGAATGCAAAAGTGTGAAGGTGTAGGCATTTTGACTTCAGAAAACAATGATGTAATATTTTTCAATTGCAAAATTGTGAAACTTTCAAAAAAATTAGGTAAATCAGTAGCAGTCTCTGTTTTCAGTAGCATTATTTCCATGCATTGAAAGTTGCATTACTTCCATTGAAGTTTAATAACAAAAAAAATTCAAAATAGGTTGAATAACACAAACTGATTTCAATAGTTTTAATGTTTATAATGTTCATAATTTTTAATGTTTTTTACCATAATTTAACCAAATAGTTACCATTGAAAGATACAATATGAATTGGAATTTTAAGTTGTTTTTTTTTAAGTATAGAATTGAATGTGCAAATTCCCTTAAATTACTGCCTTCGACATGGTCTGTCATAAATGTAACTGAGGAAATTTAAATATATTCATGACAATTCAATCAGTTCTCCCTCACACACACACACACACACACAAGAAACTTGATTCGCACTCTGATGTGCTCTAATTACCATGCATGTTCATAAGTTTATTATTTTGTCATAGCTATTAGTTGTGCATGTTTTGCATGCAAGTATGTATATATGTATAAAGACATGTGCTTGAGACTCATGTGTACTATCACACAGGCCCAACTTAAATTCTTTCTGACAATATTTAATGTACTTCTAACTTAGGTCTTTGTAGTTAGTAGCTAATGTAAACCAGCGTTGTCCATTTATGCTGTGCTCTCTCAGCCCTGATTGGTCTTTGTCCCTCCTCCCCTACAATGCCTTGCAACAATGGATTGCAGGTTTTTAATAACAAAGTTTGGAGAGTAACCAATTTTTTGGTAAAATTTTGAGATTATGCACCCATTGCTTTTTCTTGGCTTTTCAAATGTGTTCATGCAAATTTTTGGAGCAGTTTCTCTGGTCGTTTGAATGCTTCTGTGTCACAATCATGTACGCTTTCACACATATCCACCCATTTTGTACACTAAGAGTAGCTGACTACATGGTCAATATGTTGTGTTGAAAGCATAAAAGAGCATCTGATAAAAATCTTCAAAGCATTGAAAACATGAAAGAAGAAAAAGCAAGTTATGAGTGAACTTGGGGTTTCATTTCCCAAATGAAAATTTTCAAATGACATGAGCAATATTTTTTCCAAATCTCTAATGCAAAGAGATTTGAAGAGACCTATCAGTGTGTTTATAATTCTGAAATATAATATATAAACTTATTTATTATTGTAATATGTAAAATATAATGTAATACAATAAATATATGAATGTAACAGAAGACATAACAATTCAGAAGAATATTTCAAAGAATTTTATCTAACCTTCACAAATAGAAAAAAATTAATAAGTGATCATCTGAAAGATGTCAACAAACAGCATTGCATTCACAAATCTAGTAACTGTTCAAAGGAATTTTTATTTTGTTCAACAAAAAATTAGTAAAGTATTTTGCTAGTCAAAATTTGACATTATTTAAAGAAAGTGATGACAGTTGCCAGACACACTAATGACAGTTGCCAGGATTGCTAAAGATTTGATGGGCAATTAAGTGAGAAAAGTAGTAGTGTGGTTTAATTATGAAAATATGTATATTATGATCTTAAGTATCAACATTTTTATTAGAGCGATGATAACATTAACAGAGATATTCTGTAGGATGGACATTGTCTCATTAGGTTAAAATGATCACCATTAATGTAGTGGTTGCTGAAATCTGATGCTTTCACTACTGATTTAATTTTGCCTGAGAAGTAAAGAGAAACACAAAAGAAATAAATGCATCAAAGATAGTGATCAATTCCAAAAATGCTTTTAACCAAAGAACTTTTGATTTATTAACACAAGCTTAAGCAGTATATTTGATCAATATTTTCTTCTCCTTCTATGACTTTCAAATTTTCTATTTGGAAATTAAATTTTGTAATTTACATGTTAAAAGATTGACACTAAATTCACACTTATCATTTCTTCAAACACGTCTGACCCAGCTGTGTGTTATACAGCCTATTGGATTGGCTGGCTCTTCGATTTACGGGGCGTGCTGCTACCCAAATAGTGAATCGTTTCTCGAGACGTTAGTGCAGGCATCCTCAAATTATGTGAGTGGCTGGGGCAGTGCTGCCCTTGTGTCTGTGCTTCCGAGTTTTCTCTCCTTATTGATGTGTGTGTAGGTGTTGTTGATATTCAAACTGTAGATTCTGATATCTTCCATCGTGTCTACTTGGCTGTGTTTATTTCAATATTTCCCTTTTTGCACTATCAGCACTTTCCAGCAGATGACAACATCCCTCATATGGTGTGAATAGGTTTCAAAATACAAATGTGATGACTAGTTTGAATACAAAAAAAAAAAAAATATATTTTTTTTGTCTATTGAAACTTCATGTATCACTGATAAAATGTGATCGTTTTTAGTATGCCATCTTTTCAGTTGTAATGAAGGTTTTTGTGTAGAGATTTCTGAAAACCTCACACAATTGCTGAAACAATTTTATGAGCATAAAATAGTACAAAAACAGTTTTAAGGTTATTTATGGTAATGTCTTTAGGCTATATCAACCAAGAATGTTATTTTGAGTAATATTCCCAGATGTTTTGTGGATCCCCATACAATGTTACCAAAACATCTTACATCCCTACATAGTATACAATAGTTTATGTTGCATGTTTGCTATTGTTTTCACTGTTATCAAAATGTTTCTGGGCATGTAGCTGTTATCATTATTCTATCTATATGTTGTGAGAAAATATTTTTAGTTAAAAAAGACCTACTTTCATTCCAAATATTTATGTGATTGGTAATTATTATTTACAGTCTCGTGGTGGTGGCTTTGAAACTGAAGTGCATTATCCACAGTGGAGACGTGTGAACAAGCCTATTGATAGACATTCTGTGTTGCTGGACAGTCTGGCTAAGCTCATGGATGGTAAGTATGTACAAAAAATTAGGTTTTGAACATCTACACAAGTGATGTTTTAAAGTATGATTGAGTTAGCAGAATGGCTATATTTTGTCTTGCCTGTGAAACTTTAACTCTTGATAACAAACAATATTTTGAGTAAAACTCTTTTCCTCATCTTCTTGGCTGTCTGGGTGATGCTGTGTCATTGGCTGAGAGGCCCATGTTTCGCCTGACATGTCGCAGACTTCCTCAGGGCAGTGATGTCGGCCTCTCAGCCAATGACGCGGCTTCACAGCCAAGAAGACAGTTTCAAGCCATGGAAGCTTATGTTGAACCTTTTTCTCATTAGATTGATTATACAACTTATCTTTAGGATATCTTGAAGCAAATGAAACATTAATTATGTTAGGTGCACTGTTGCCACACACTTGAATATTAAGATTTGTACATCCTTACATCCTAAATATTTCTAAATAATTCATTAAAATATAAAAATGTAGAAATAGTTAAATGAAAAGTATAGTATGTATTATTAAATTTTTTATTCTTTCTTTCTTTCAGCATGCAATGACACTTCAGCTTCAATGGATCGTTGGCTTTCCCGTCTAGAGGCTTGCAACTGGATGTCACACATCAAAGATACTCTCAACTGTGCATGCCTTGTTGCACAATGTTTAGATCAGGTAATATAATAGTTGTGAAAGTTCTCTTAATTTCGAATGTCAGTAATAAAAATATTGTCAGTATTGGAGATACCTTTGTGTTCCTCCCTTATGACGAAACAAAAAATCTAATTATTTACTCTAAATTAAAAAATGAGGAAGGATACTGCAGAAACAAGTCAAAATATTTTAATTATAGGCCACCAAATTCATGGATTATTTGAGTATATAATATTTATATTGATCCTGTTATTCCTGAAACTAGTTTTATTCTAATTTGTATGCTACTGAAAGATTTATGGTTCAAATTGATTGTGAAGATGATCTCTGTATACGAAGGTGGTCATTGGATAATTCTAATTCTTCAAAATATACATTAAAAAAAAGTATTTTCCTTTTAAGGAAAAATAATTATTTCAAAACAATATTATTTAAGAGGTTTATTTATTTATTTATTTATTTATTTATTTTACGTCAAAAAACAGTTAAAAACTGCGTATGACGTGCAATGGGGAAAAGTGAATTGTGTGCACATTTTCAAAATTCTGTGATCCCTACACTAAGTCATATACTACTTAAATTTTGAATTTTGAAAGGGAGAAAAAAACAAACAAAAAAAAAAAAACTCCCATGTAAAAAAATCTATTTTCAAGGATAAGTAAGCAATAAATTTTGGCTCTTATTACTTCCTGCCGCGACAACATGGAAACGATAATTTGAATAATTGTATTTCCCACTGAATTCTAGAAGACGTGCACAGAAAATGAAGTTACATTTATGTCCAGAAGCAAAACAAGGGGGCCATCTCAGCATTTGCTCAATGGATCAGGGAAACTGGACGAAAAACCTGATCGAGATGGGGGTCATTGACCCGGAGGCTGTAGTACAATAGTTGATACAGGTTTTTTTATACACATTTATACAGTCCAAATGGTAAATAATGCATTATGTATCATTGTTAAAATTAATATTACTTTTCTTGTGATGCTCAGTATAGTCTCTAATTGTATAGAAACAGTTATGCAGCAGAAACGATTTCACTTGGGATTTAAACTTTTCTATTGAATTTAATCGTGTAATGTCATCTGGCAAAGTGTTGTAAAATAATGTACATGTATTGTATGTGAATTTTTTGTAATGAGCTGTTGATACTGTCACCTGATGAATATGATTTCTACGTCGAGTGTTATAGTAATAGACCGGCATTTTCTGAAAAAATATTCCCGCCCTTGAGCAAGTCATTTTTTACAAAAACCACTGATTCGTAAATAAAAAGACACGGTAATGGTAGAATTCCTAGATTAATGAAGAGAGGCTTACATGAATCACGTGGGTGGGATTTGGTTATTATTCGTACAATTCGTTTTTGTAATCTAAAAGTCTGGGAGCTATAAGATGTATTTCCCCAGAATATTATGCCATATCTCAGGCGGGAATGAACATTCGCGAAGTATACGCAACGAGCAGTATGAAGGCTGACTGAATTTGCAAGAATTCTGAACGCGTAGCATAATGAACTTAATTTTGTGTTCGATTCATTTAAATGGACGTTCCATTTAAGGTTTGACTGAATTGAGAGACCTAAAAATTTTGTTGCCTTAACATCAGTCAATGGTACACTGTTCATTTTCAATGGAGCACAGAATTGTTTATTTGAAATGGAAAACTGCATTAAAACCATTTTCTTTTTGTTTACTATTAATTTGTTATTTCGGAACCAATTTGAAACATCTGATATTGTACTATTTACGGTTTCTTTATTGCAAAGGATGTCCGTATCATCCGCGAAGAGAACCGTTCTTCCGTTTCGAATCGTCGAGGGCATATCGTTTACGTAAAGTAGGAACAGAATAGGGCCTAAAATCGATCCTTGAGGAACTCCACATGCAACGGGCAAAGAGTCGGAAAGGTGCGTACGTAAAGTTCCATCGTTCCAGTAAGGTATTTCAACTTTCTGAGATCGTTGTTTAAGGTACGAACATAACCAATCTAGAGCAATACCATGGATTCCATATGAAGGTAATTTTGAAAGTAAAATGTCATGATCAATGATGTCAAAAGCTTTTGAGAGATCTAAAAATAATCCAATAGGTGCCTCGTTTTGATCTAATGATGAGGCGACATCTTTAAGAAAAGAAAATATAGCTGTTTCCGTTGATTTTGATTTTCTAAATCCATGTTGGCAATCTGAAAGCGCGTCGTGTTTAGTGAGAAAGGTTTCCATTCGTACGTAAAAGAGTCTCTCTAATATTTTTGAAAAAACTGATAGAAGAGAAATGGGCCGATAATTTTGAATTTCATTTTTGTTGCCTTTTTTGAAGAGCGGCTTAATTTTAGCTGTTTTGAAAATATCTGGAAACGTTCCAGTGCATAAAGATGCATTAAATATGTGCGTTAACGGGTGTATAATGGCATACGCGCAAGTCTTTAACAAAGAATCTGGGAATTCATCTAAACCGGACGAATATTTATTTTTTAGTTTACCGATTATTTTGAGAACTTCATAGGAAGAAGTTTCGGAAACGAACATTGTGTCTAAAATTTTGGGTGAACTGTCTGTTTTTGAATTTTGTGGCTGAAGACCCTGAGTGAGATCGGCAGCAATTCTCGAAAAGTATTGGTTAAAGAGACTAGCCACTGTTGCCAGATCGTTTACATTTATATCGTTATATTTTAAAACAACATTCTCTATGGGTTTTCTAGTTGATTTGGTAGTATTTTTTATTATATTCCACATTGCTTTTGTTTTATTATTTGAGTTCAAAATATCCTGATCGTTTTTCATGATTTTAGCCTGCCTTATGACTTTTCGTAACTATGTTTTGTATTTTTTAAAGTAGATAAGGAAATCTTGAGATACGTCATGACGTTTAGAAATGAAAGAAAGAATTCGCTTGTTTTTACAAGATGTCCTAATTCCTTGTGTTATCCAAGAATTGCTTTTCCTTGAAATATTTAATTTTCGTTTTTGAAGAGGAAAGCAAGTGTTAAAATGAATTGAAAGAGTTGAAAAAAAATTATATTTGTCGTTTGTATCAACAGTATTGTAAACCGCTTCCCATGACTCATTTATGTACTTATGTATATGTACTTATGTATATTATGTCATTTATGTACTTATGTATATGTTCATAAACAGGGGAAACCCCCATGAGTAAGACAAAAGAGAATAATATAGCATTAAAAAAACTTACTACAGAGGTACACTAGTAAATTATAAAAAGATAATGCAAGTTTTAAGATAATAATTTAGTAGGATCAAGCAAGAATTATTTAAATAGAACATGAAACTCAGGCATATTCATATCTTTTAAACAATTATTTTCCCAAAAAATGTATAGTAGATTACGTAATATAATAATAATAATAATAATAATAATAATAATAATAATAATAATAATAATAATAATAATAATAATAATAATAATAATAATAATAACAATAATAATAATAAGATGATGAAGATGAAGATGAAGAACGTGAAGAAGATGAAGAAGATGATGAAGATGATGATATGAAGATGATAAGATGAAGATGATAAGATGAAGATGACGATGATGAAGATGAAGAAGAATAGAAAATTCGATTAGTTTTTCATAATGTTGTTTGAAACTTAGCAATTTTTAAACAATTATTTTCTTTGAAGAATCTTCGGGTAGAAGAGTAATTGTAAAGGAGTTTTCCGTGACATCAGTTGGTATAGAGGGATATGCCCTTCCCGTCATGCAATGTCTCACAACGGTTCCGCGGGAAGGGAATCGGAAGAATGGGAGGGATTTTTAGTGGGTAGGCACAGGCTAGCTGTGAATCATACATGCTGCGGAGTGCGGGCTCCGCAGTGTCTGGAAGATTTCCCCCTACTTTTCTAAAAAAGGCAAATGGACAAACACAGACAAAGATACGCACAAACAGACATACACAAACACACACAGAGGCAGACTGACACAAATGGACAGACGCACAGACACGGGCAGCCAGACAGACTGCAGCTTAACTTAAACCATTGTGAGACTGCGCAAGACTTGCTAACAGAGCTGGTACAGGAACTTGATGTGAATGTTGCCATATTGTGTGAGCAGTACTGCGAACTCGGATGTCATGGACGACCAACCCTACGGGAAAGGCAGCCATATGGACCTGCGGGGAACGCCCGTTTCAGCAGAAAATGACAATACGAAGTAGGATACGTGTGAGCGAAAATAGGGGGCGTATACAGCTGCTTAATGTGATTCCTTAGTAAGGTTAGGTTTCAAAGGGGATATCATCGCGTGCTATACTCAGCAATGACCACCAGCAGTCCTGCAATTCTGTGTGAAGTACAGGAAACTGGTTCAGTCGGAAGAAACGAGAAGCGGAGAAATGAAGGGTGGAAATCGGCGGTATTTGATACAGACGCGTTCAGTATCATGTTAGCAGAAGCTGTTGATCTAACAGGCACACCCAATAACGAAGCCTTACAGGTGATGAACCATATCGCTAAAGCATGCGATGTCGTGATGGCTAGGAGAGTGGGAAAGACCTGCCGCGGTCCAATGTACTGGTGGAACGAAAAAATTGCACAACTAAGACAGAAATACCTTCAGGCGAGGAGGCTTCACCAACGAGCCCGAGGAAGAGAATCCGAGGTTGTCTGACACAAGTAATACGAAGATGCCGGGCGCAACCTAAAATGATGCATCAAGGACAGGAAACGCCGAAGCTGGGCCGAGGTGTGCAATGAAGTGAATAATGATTCACAGGGAAGCCTCTACAGAATTGTGAAGGACAAAATGAACTCGCATGTGCCTGACTGCGCAACCACTCTTCAAAGAATAGTCACTACGCTCTTCCCAAAAGTTCAAGAGCGACTCTTGGAGCTCGAGGCGAGACCTAGAGAGGACGATCACGAGTTACAGAGAAGAACTCAAACTCACTGTGAAAGGGTTGGGAACAACAAGGCTGCAGGTCCAGACGGCATCCCAAACATCGCCCTCAAAGCAGCAAGTCGGACTTGTCCCAACCTTTTTTAGAGACGTATACCAGGTGTGCCTTCTTATTTCCAGATAAATGGAAGGCACCTAGTGGAAGTGACTTGCTCTACTCCCTAAAGGGAAATGTCCAAGAAAGCATCGTCCTACCGGCCTATATGCATAATTGTCAGGGCTTGGAATGTTCTGGAGCGATTGATATGCAGTTGTGTGGAACAAGCCATGGAGAGGGCAGGAGGGTTTGCAGAACACAAATACGAGTTTAGAAAGGCGAGAACTACAATAGATGCTGCTCATGTGTAGCTAACATAGCCCAGAAGACAATATAAGGCAGAAGATGGAGGAGGGTAGGAAAAAGCACTGCGCTATTGTCACCCTAGATGTCAAGAACGCCTCCAGTTCGGCGAGATGGAACTGCATTCTAAGAGCTCTGCAACAAATGAGATTGTCACAGTATCTGATTAGGATCATCGTCAGCTACTTTACAGAAAGAACGCTATTTTACCTCAAGGAGGATGGTCAATGACCCATTAAGTTAACGGAGGTGTTCCATAAGGCTCTGCCTTGAGCCTCCTACTGTGGAATATGTGTGATGGCGTTCTCAGAATTGAGATACCGGAAGGTGTCGAGATCATCGGTTTCGCGGACGACGTAGCACTCACTATAGTAGCCAAACATCGAGTAAGTGGATGAAATCGCATATGAAGAGATATCTTTAGTCCGCCGATGGTTAACCTCTGTCGGCTTGCATTTACGCACCACAAAACTGAGTCAATTCTCGTATCCGTAGGAAAGGGAGAAAATTCATAACAATGTCAGTAGGAGACGAAAACATCCATTCGGGTCCATATCTGAAGTACTTAGGAATTATGAGTGACACGAAGCTACGGTTTAGCAATCACCTACAGTACGTCAGCAATAAGGCGGCAAAAGCGACGATGGTATGATACAGTGTGTTTCAAGACTGGCATCCCTCCGATCGAGTTCATCGTGGCAGAACGGCATAGGCTCTACCCACGCCACGGACAGAACAAGGGAAAGGAAGACAACAGGCCACGCAGAAGAGAGAGCGAATCCATGATTCAGTGGCAGAGACTATGGGACAGCGCGCAAAAGGCGCTAGTGGCGGTTCTGAGGGGGTGGAGAAACCTTGGGGATTGTATTGTGACGTCGTCGTGATGAAAGTGAAACACAGATACGGAGTTTTTATTTTCAGGTTTATTTACATTACTGTACAATATTTACACTCCTCTGGAAACTACCGCTGCAGTCTCCAGCACTACAATTCTTGAGGCAAGCCGCGCCAGCCTGACACAGAGTACCTCAGCATGCTAAAGCATAGCGCCGCTCCTGGTCTCCGTCCCATGTCGAAACGCCACGCCTCGCAAGCCTGTGATAACCCCCTCGCGGGTGACAAAAGTGCCTCCGCACCGCGATTCGTCTCAAGCTTGGAAGACAGTGCCCTCCACCAGCCCCTATCGCGAGGAGTCACATGACAGACCTTCCACGCTGAAGACCCGCGGACCGCGCCATCTCAATACTGAGTTTTGGGGCTGGTCGCAAAATGGGGCCCGCCGTCAGCTGCAAGCCAGCCTGTCCTCACACCTCATTCTGCGCTAGCTGACCCTGGGTTTCCCAGACACGCCCCTGGGGGCCTGCACCCTCCCAAGGCGACAGAGCTCCGGTGCCTGGACTAACCCCTCCCCCTCGCCGACCTCCCGCATTGTGCGATCCGATGAGCAAAATGCTACGACGTTACCTGAGTAAGAATCTCACACTACCATGTGGTGCGGGCCACGTGGTGTCTTTGAAGGGCTGTGAAACTACATGATGATTTCCATCTAACCTCGTTAAAAAAGACACACACAAACAGCCACGCAGACATGTGTCGGTACAGCCTGTGCAGGCAGGCACACAGAAAGACTTACGCACTGACAGACTAAGGCAGACCGACGAATCGGAGCGGAAAAATCTTGTTCGATATCAAGGGACACCAAAACGTGTATTTCCGTGAAAATGTCGTAATCGATTTTCCGCTGCATTTGATAACTTTCTTTATACTACTTATATTACTCCGTATATATGTATGAATACAAGAAAGTAAAAATACATTTGTGTAATTTTTGAAAAATCGGAAGAATCCATCGAAATGCCATTTTCTCATAAAAATTGCGTGAAACGGGCGATTTTAATTTATTTATTTTTCTAAAACTGCTCGAATTTTTTAATGGTAATCATGTAAGAAAGAATGATAAAGAAAGTTGTCCTAGTCGCATTTACGTTGATTCTGAATTTTCGAAAAGTGCAAAGTAAAACAAACAAAAAATATTGAAAAAGTGCATTATTGATGATAGATATACTTTTGTTAACAGAAATCTGTTTTTTAAACAGTCCTTTTAAAAGGGGTATTTACAATTTTTATTACTTTCTCGCTCTTACTTTGCAAGAAGAAAAAATATTGTAATCGTGCACCGGAAAACGGCGAATTATCGGCATAAAAACTCTTTTATTGTCCGCCCCTGGTGACGAACAATTGGATAAATCTTGTATCGTCCTTACACTTTGTGTAGTCAGAAACGTTGTTTTGTGGTTCCTTGATACCAAAAAAATCGATTGACGGCAAAACACCTGTCCGTGTGCCTGTGGTCAACACTAGCGCCCTTACTTCCACAATGCTAGCGCCTAAACCAGTCAACTTTCTTCGTCGACGTTCTCAGTCGACTTTCCACAAAAAATGTATTCTCCGATCGATGTTAATAAACTCAATGCCCCCTGAGTTTGAAACGTTTTAATTTTTAATTTTTGAGGGTACTTTACATGAAGGTTCAACATTTTCAAAATTTTCCCAAAAAGACTCCATATTTGTTTATTAAAATGTGTCGTCAGAGGGCATGAAGAACACTTAAGAGAATGGTGCCGGTCTCATTTTCCTTGAAATCTGTGTTTTTTCGAAAATTGAAAAAGTTCTTTTTTCAGCGTCTTCTTACAACTAGAATATTGAAGATAGAGATTTTTCCCCTCAATGAAGTCTGTTTTTTGGTGAAAGATCTTGAAATAAGTGCACAATGTACTTGTACAATTTTTCGAAAATATGAGAGTTTTGCGTGATATAGGCAATTTTTAATTTTTTAAAACAATGTTTAAAATCCCCATCCCCAGGAGTCTAGTTCCTAGGCCAACGTCTAGGCCCTAGTTGATACTTCAGAGTGGCTGCTTGGTGTAGCGGGAAGGAGGACGGAGATTTAACTCGGAGGCCCTGAGTTCGAGTTTCAATGCGGACATTTTTGGTTGTTTGAAAACACCTTTGCAGGTTCATGTAGTATAGTATTGCGGAACAGGTGAAGCTAGTGGTGCTACGTAATTGCACAGACTTTCTATTAATGTCTTTGGTGTGGGCTAGTTTTTCGGTCATGCCCCCCATCCTCTTGCCAGCTGCCATCTGTTTTCGAAATGTTCTTAATTTTTTGCTTTCCTACTAGTATAACCGAAATATTACTTTAAGAATATTATAGAAAAGTAAAACCTCATCCTTTAGCGAAATTTTCGTTGAAAAATTTGGAGCAAGTAAATGCAAAATGTGCAGCTCTTTTCACACAGAAAACTTTTGAGTTTTTGAAAAACTTCATTTTATGACATTTGAAGCACTTCCAGCCTCAAATGCAATATTGTGCACAAATCACTGGAAAGTGCAAAACGGCATGAGAAATTATCTGGGCTGTCCGGGTGACGCCGCGTCGAAGGCTGGGGTGCCGACGTTTCGACCGACGTATCGCAGTCCTCTTCAGGGCTGTACTGCGCCAGGATGTTGGGCGCTCTGCCCAATATATTAGTTTCTTAACTTTAAATACAGTTTTATTTCCCAATATAATACCACTGGAATCTTCAGCTATACCTTTCTGAAAAATTACAAAATTGGAAGTAAGAAAAAACATCAAAATGTGTTACACCTATTAATTTAATAAAAATTATGTTGCATATTTTGCGCTCTAGCTAATTTTTTGTGGATGCTCCAAAATTATAAAAACTTAACTTAACATTGCTAGGACCATTATTATTGAAATCCCTTTGGTATTATTTTTTTTTACTTTGATTTTGAGTCCAGTAAAATAAATAAAATAAAATTAATTACAGTTCTTGAAACTTAAAGCAGATTGGTTGATTGATTGTAATTGTTGAAGTTATCAATATTGATTTTTATTTATTTATTTATTTGGTCAAAAACAGTCAAAAACTGTATGTGACGTATGGGGGAGAAAATCATCTGCTCACACTTTCTTGAGTTTCAGAATCCCTTCCCAACAATTTAACTATTAATAGTTGAAAGATGAAAGAGTAATAGAAATAATAATAAAAAATTTAAGAAAGCGAGAGATTAACATATCAAAAACTAGATATTTTCATTGCCGAATTGTAGAAAACTTATTTGTAATGGTAAACGAAAGAACAGATTTGATTTTTCTGTATTGCTAACAAAATAGAAACTCACCCTGAGCTCTACTTCCACTACCCACTACAAGCAAAAGGAAAGCCCCACAAAACGTGCATGTATTGAAGCTACATTTACATCCAGAAGCAAATCAAGGGGCCATCTCAGCATTTGCTCAATAGATCAGGGAAACTGGACAAAAACCTGATCGAGATGGGGGTCATTGACCTGGAAGCTGATGTACATTACTTGTTACAGGCATTTAAGTCTTTTTTAAAAATTATACCATGCAAATGTAAACTAATTCATTATACTTTATCATTATTTTGTTAAAGTATACATTATTTTTCTTTTTGGCGATCAGTATAGTCTCTAATTTTATGAAACAGTTTTGCAGTAGAAAAGATTGTACTTCTAACTTAAATTTGTGTCCCAGTTTTAATTGTTTAATATCATCTGACAATGCATTGTAAAGTAACGTACATGTATTGTATGTGGATTTCTTGTAGTGAGCTGTTGATACTGACACTTGATGAACATGATTTCTACGTCAAGTGTTGTAACTATAAATATCAGTATTACATGAAAATATGTTCCCACTGTTAAGTAAGTCAGTTTTGACTAATACCACAGATTCGTAAATAAATAGGCAAGGCAATGGTAAGATTCCAAGCTCAATGAAAAGAGGCTTGCAGAGATCACATGGGTGGCATTTTTTCATTATTTGAATAATTTTATTTTGCGATCTAAATGTCTGGGCACTAAAGGATATCCTGCCCCAGAATATTATGCAATATCTCAGGCAGGAATGTACATTTGCAAAATACATGCAATGAGCTGCATGAAGGCTGACAGAATTAGAAACAATTCTGAACGCATAACATAATGAGCTTAATTTAGTGTTTAATTCTATTATATGTACATTCCATTTGAGGTTTGATTGAATTGAGATACCTAGAAATTTTGTTACCTTATCATTAGCTAATTGCATATTGTTCATTTTCAATGGAGCATACAATTGCCAATTTGAAATGCAAAATTGCATTGAGACAGTTTTCCTTCGTTAACTATTAATTTGTTATTACAAAACCAATTTGAAACTTCTAAAATTGTACTATTTATTGTTTCTATTTTGCAAAGAACATTTGTGTCATCGGCAAACAGAACTGTTCTTCCATTTTTAATAGATGAGGGCATATCGTTTACGTACAACAGAAAGAGGATAGGACCTAAGATTGAACCTTGTGGGACCCCATGATGACTTCTCCCTATGGACTTGAACGTATTTGGAGTGTTAATTAGAAAAATTGTGAATCATTTTTGCTCTTTTCCAATTTAATATGAAGGAGTAAATGTTAAGTTGATATTTCTCTGTCATATAGGAAGGTGCATCAGTACTTGTTCATGGGTCTGAGGGAACAGATGCAACTTTGCTGGTGACTTCGCTGGCCCAAGTGATTCTCAATCCAGATTGTCGAACTGTTAGAGGGTATGTATTTCATAGGATTATTTTGTCAATTCTTATGATTCTGATTTTTCAATTATTATGAAAATCTGCAGTGCTAAGCCGAAAATTTTTTAGGTAGTTCTAAGCAAGTTGTGAAAATGGAAAAATAAAATGAGGATCCATTTTTGAAGTTTAAATGTATAATAATTGTAATTTAACATATAATTTTTAGTTCTGATAAGTCAAACATAATGGTCGGCCTTTGTGTCTGAAAAATAATTTTTACTAGATTTTCAATCACCCACCAACTCCAAATGACTTCCCTTATAATTAGGACTTGAATTTTGATGAATTTGCATCTTTTTTTCATTCTTCAGAAACACTTTGGTATGAACAAATTTCCCAATGTTTTGAGGTTTTCAGAGGAATTTTAGAAATTTGGCCAGTTCTAAAATGATGGATCATTGGTGAGTTCAGGATATGATAGTTGTAGTAGTAAATTGACTCATTTGACAGCAGTAAATCAGTGTGTACAGGTGCATTTCAGGAGCTCTTAATCCAAAAATGGAAGGTAAATTTTCTTATATAAAAGCGTATTGCAGATCTCTTCAAGTCACTTTTGGGCTTGTCCATAAATTATGTAATGTTACAAAGGGGGCTGGGGATTTGAGGCAGTTACACTGCGTTACATATGGGTATGGGTTATATCTTTATTGTTATGTTACATTGATATTATTATTTTACATTTTTCAATATGTGCTGAAATAATTCCTTTTTTAAGTCTTATAGTAAAACATTAAAATGTTAATCAATTAATTTAAAAAATTAAAGTTATTAGATGAAAATTGCTACAATCAATGAAAATATTTTTTCAATGATTTTTTACTGTATCTGTAAGATTATGAAGAAAATATTCATTGAAATTGGTGCAGTTAACTCTCGCCCATGTCTCATCCATGAGGGCTTGTGCACGGGTTGGATCAAAACTCTTCTCATCAATGCGTTTGGCCCCCATTGTTATTGTTAGGTGCAGGCAGCTTCGCCAACTAATTCAGACTTTCATTATCGGAAATTTAAATATTCAACACAAATAAGATGTGTGTGTGTATTTGATTCTAAACATTTTATTCATGGTAAATAGTTATTGGCTTAACTGAAGAGAGTAATATTATTTTGTAGAGTAAAAATCACAAAGCGAACTTTTAGGTCATTTTATGAGGGCATGTTTTCAAGAACTTTAAGACATAAATGCATTATCTTTACATCATTTGTAAGCAGTTTTTATGGCATCAAAATCCTAGCCTTACTTAGAATTTAGGATCAACATAAATCAAAAGGTTTCATTAGGAATTAAATTAAGGGCTTAATGCAACAAGAACATGCAACATGATCTACATTACATTTATCATTTGTGTTTTAGAAAAATGTAATGTGATATCATTGTTTACACAAAACTAGATGCAAATGCTGTAATGTACAAGTGAATTACCATTGTCTCTTGTTCTTGAATACAATTTGAATTAGAGAAAAAGTTACCTTTTCTCCTTCAAAAAAGCCAGTAATCTCAATTTTAACCAAAATGCCACATGCCATTATTTACACCTGAATGACTCAAATGAGATTGGAAAACAGGTCCAATAAACTTTAGAAGTATTTCTACAATTAGATAAACCATCTCAAATTTCATTAGTCAAACAGAAATAATGACATGCTAGAAAAGTCAAGTGTGAAACATGATTTTTTTTTTTATTTTAATCTAAAATGACTTTTGAAAATATTGAAAAGAAAAATATTAGAAAAGAGTATTATTTTGTATTATTAAGCATTATAAAAAACTTTTAAGTGAGTTACATTGGCAAGGAATAAATCCTCAGAGGTTCTTATTTTTCTTTATCTTTATATATTGTAGAATCATAAATATGTTAATTGTAACAAATGTTTTAAAAAAAAAAAATTTATTGGGATCTTGGATTTGAATTAGATCAGGTATGCAGCCAAGTGGACAACGAAGCTTAGTGAGCAGAAGCCTCTCAAAAGATTGCTCAATGTTTTGAGGGTGGTTTGTGATTGGACCTTCTTGTAGTAGTAAATGTTAAGCAGACTAATTTGGTTAATTAAATAATATTGCAAAGAAATTTTTCGGTCTTTCACTAACATAAACATGTTTCAAAATCAGAATTTGTGAAATATTACTTGAAAAGGTCTCCTATTTAGTCCATAATATTTGCATATCAAAATGTTAGCTTTCAGGCTTTAACCATGTTCCTGCAAAAACATTAGTCGATGAAGATACTTTTCTTAACTATCGGTGCTTGAGGATGGCACAAACTTTCATCTAATATTTCTAACAGTTACATTAAAAGATATTTATAATGCAAAATTGGGTACTTCAAATTTTACCACTATCATGTGGAAACCTTTTTCAACAAGCTCCTTGAAACACAGCATGTGTCTTTATTTTGTATAAATGTAAATAAAAGATATTGCCTGGTATCAATAATATGTATATTTTAACTTAAGATATTTTCGATCGCGTAGCAATCATTTAAGTTCTGTTCTGCAGATGTTTGTTTTCCACCGAGATGCTGCAAGATAGCGCTGATGATGATTGCTACGTGATCGATAAGATCTTAAGTTAAAATATATTATTTATACCAGACAACATCTTTTATTTACATTTATATAAGAAAGTATCTAAATCACCAATATTCTAATTAATTATCTAGTATTTTCTAAAACATGCTATGATAAACATAAATAAAATTGTCTTTCTTCTAACATACTTGGTCAACATGTTTAGTAATGCTGGATCTATTTATGTGAATGTTATTCAACAGCATTTATTACCATAGCAATTTTATTTATAAAATTTAATAACATTTTCTTAAAAGTATTGAATTTTATATGGGGAAAGCCTAGAAAGAAAATTATCTAATTTATTGTGTTCCATTGGTTCAAATTCAAAATACAATTGTTACAAATACAAAGTTTATTTTTAACTTTTTTTTTCTTTTGCATAGTCTTGAAGCACTGGTGGAGAGGGAGTGGTTGCAAGCAGGTCATCCCTTTCCTGTACGTCATGCTCGTTCCTGTTATGCTTCAAGTGGAAGCCGTGGCAAGGCCCAGGCACCTACCTTTTTACTTTTCTTGGACTGTGTCAATCAGATCCATCAACAATTTCCATGCAGTTTTGAGTTTTCAACTCATCTGCTTATCCTTCTTTTTGAACATTCATATTCCTCTCAGTTTGGTAAGTTTTATTTTATTTTGTCATGTTTATGTGCATTTCGTTTTAATTACATTGAAGTCTTCCCCAAAGATTAGATGTTACTACTTTTCATGACTTTTACTCACTGATCATAAACTCTGTCATAGCTAGGATCAGGAGGGGAGAAAAATAATAAGTAGGTATTATTAAAAAGTAAAGTGATGCAAAACAATAAATAATGCAATAATTAAATAACCATTAAATAAATCATGAAAAAATAAATGCAAATTGATTACATTAGAAATACCTTTTACTATCAATCAAAACTAACTACTAATTGATTTCGTTAATATGAAATTGATTTGTTGTTTTTCTCCTCCCTGGCTACTTCCTATCACTCTGTGAAAAGAGATCACTGTTGTATTGGGTATTCAATATTTTCATTTTCTTGTATAATTTTTGTATGTTATAGGTACATTCCAGGGTACTTGTGAGGCTGACAGAGTTCGCCTGCAACTTGCCCAAAAAACAGTTAGTTTGTGGTCCCATCTTAACAGACCGGATGTACTGCAATCATTCTTAAACCCTATGTATGATCCTAACAACAGGGTTATTTGGCCATCAGTTGCACCTATGAGTCTAGTAAGTTGACTCCTGATATTCATACTTTTTTAAAATTTAAAACGTATGTTCAAGTAATGAAAATACATAAAAACAATGAGAAAAATATGGAGTAGTCATATAGTAATCAGTTATTGTAAAATCTGTTTTGGAAAGACCAAGTTTCAGACCTCACATCTTTCATGAATAATTATTGTAAGTATAATTCACTTGCATTAATTGACAGAAATCGTTAATTGGTTATTGTTCATTTCCAGACTCTGTGGTCTGAGCTGTTTCTTCGTTGGGTGGTGGACCAGTCACCACAGCGTCAAGCATGGCGTACCATCACCGCTCTCCGTGAACGAGACAAGGAGCTGCGCCTGAAAGCCACAAGGCTGCGCCGTCAGTTGGCTGAACTGGAGCGTGAAGCAGTGGAAGCAGGCGTGCTGGCTCCAGCAGCTGTGCTGCCAGCATCTCCTACACCTGGTGCTGATCTGCTACCTGCTCCTGTGCCAGCAGAGGTGGCCTGAGAGGGGCGGTGCGCAGGTGCCTGTTGCCTGCGCTGGTACCGGCAGGAGATCTCCGACAACTACATCAGCATTGCTATGATCCCCGTTCAGAACAGCAGGTACTAAGCACTCTGGCCAGGCCATGGTACCGGTCGGTGTTTTTGACCTTCCCCACCCACAGCCTGCTCCCTGCCCCTTCTTTAGTTTCAGAGGTACCAGTTGCTAGGCATGCATGGCGCTCGCATTGCAATCACATTCCAGTCCCCTGTGTTGTGTCCTATTTCCCTGCTGTACACGACTTCTTTTGTATCAGAAGTCTTTGTTGTGTGTGAATACAACCCATTTTGTGTTGGATTAGGGGTACCAGAGCCAGAGAATGTCGGGGGTAAGTTTTCAGATAAAGAGATCTCTACAAGCGGTTCAAAAACTCACAACATTTGATTTTACAAAGCCTTGGATTTTGAAGGCAAAACTGAATTATAGCTGCTCTTCATGTGTAGCTAGATAATAATAAAACAAAGTACATGATTTGAAAAGAAAAATATTTAATAAAGAAACGCTCCACAGTCAAATGAAATGCACATCTCAAGACTATCATTTAAAAGTTCTTGAGGAGAACATGTGCTTATGTTATATAATAATTACAGTTTTTAAGCTACAATTCAGAAGCTACAAATTGAAGTTGCTTAATCTATAGATTACGGTTACGGTTTTATGCTGCATTCTTAAAGTTATGAAAATTGGGCACTCTCTGACTCTTATAGTTATATCTGAAGTTATCTTTTCCCCTCTTATCTGAAAACCCAGCCCCATGAGTGAGCTACCTTATCCTCCTGACTTGACCATTTTCCTCTCTGGTCTTGCAGTAGGTTGAGAGAAGAAATTCAGGAACATTTTGAGTGCTTGTGTAAGGAAATGCACGCCTTTTAGAAGCAGCAAAAACCTCCCTTTGGCATCCTATAAACATAGTTAGCACATATCTCTAGTTTAAAAACAGAAAATTTGAAGTACATTACCTATCTTCCCTTCAATTTTTTCAATAGGGAACTGAAAAAAAAACCCTGCAAAAGCAGGATATTGGAATATTCTATAAACTATAGTAATACCAATTGTTGGTGATAACCAAAGATCTGTAGTGTGATATATCTACATAATATAGAATGCAAGTTGTGTACTTGCTTCATGTAAAAATTGCCTTGTTGAAATATTATTGAATGTAAAAAGTTATCAAAAACAATATGAATTTTTATTTACATATCCCATGTTTTAGCATTTCATTCCCTTCCTTCCAAGTTAAAGCTTGTATTTGACTTTAAGTGCAGATTTTTCTGAAAAATTCATTTGAATAATGTAACTAATGCAGATAACACCTGAATCTCTGCTTGTTATAATAAACTGATGGCATAAAGGCATAAGAAAGGATTCCATTACTGAGTAATAAATATGCAGAAAGAATTGTATACTATGTCAAAATCCCAATTAAATCATACTAGTTCTGATACAAAATTTTTCTGCTGTTTTAAAGTTCTGTACATAAATATCAGTGATAAGTAAAGAATGCAACAAGGTTACCAACATTCAATGTTTAGTACATATTCTTTGACATATTCAGTCTTAAGTTTGAAATTTGCAACAGGTGTGATTGTGATCATTTTGTGAATAGAGCTGGAAGAATTAAGTCTACTAGCCCTCTGCATTCTAGTTTTGAATATTGAGAACTTATCACTATAAAATTTGATTACTCAGAACGTTTCTTATGACCCATTATAGTTGTAAGTGGTATTTGAAAAGTACCATGATATCAATGAAATTTAGACTTCAGAATAATTTAAGTACAGAGTATTTAGAATTTTCGGGGTAAATTCAGAGAAGCCAAAGTTAGAACTGTAGTGTTGCAACTGCTAGAAGTAATTTTTAAAATTTACATTAAATAATTCTTTCAGTAATTAAAATTTACATTCTTCCAGAAAAATCATTACAATGCTTATATGGAAAACAAGAGGCAATAAAAGCAAGTTTTTCTGTAGACGTTGCTTATTTGGAAAATCAACCCCATTTTGCCATTTATTCAACTTAAGTAGACCATAATAGGACAAAAAGGGGAAACTTATTGCAATTAGTTTCTCTTTGATGAAATATGAAAATGGCCTCAAATTTAATGTTGAAACTCTGCAGGAATTATATCAACCTTTTTTACAAAATTTTTATTTAACATTTTATTTCAGGGAAATTTTCTCATGAAGATGACGAAATTTTCTCGTGAAGATTTTATTTTATTTTTTAGTTGAGTCTGCAGGGTTGGGAAGCCTTTATTAGAAAGATTGCAGATTTATTGAAATAATTAGGTTGCTGTACTATGGGTGACAATTTTCTGCTGCAATTGTGATTTAATATATTTCAAAATTAAGAGTACATTCAGTACATTGTGCATATTTAGACATGTAGAATCAGATGGTAAATATTCGTAAAAAAAAATCAGTTTATGTAACAACTGATGTTGCTTAAAACAAATATAAAGAGAAGACCGTATTTATGTCTTTAAGATTACTTAATTTTCAAAAACTATTTAAGCGAGAAATTTAATATGTTGAGAACTTCTAAGTTGCCAATCTCTAAAATCAATTCTAAGTATAGCCAACTATGTAGAATCTTGAACCTGTTAGTTGACACACTTTCCTTCAGAATAAGTAAACAATTTTGTTCTTAAGTGATCTTTCGAAATTAGTTTTCTAACACTCCTTTACTATTGCAAGAAATCGCACTATCTTTACAATAATTTTCGTCGTTCAAAGTAAAAGAAATGCAATACATACGTAATACGTACGTCACATTTTACGTACAGAAAAAATCCTTTTATGTGGTCGGCTGACATGAAAGATTGAAAAAATGTATACGTAATTGAAAAACCATTTTTAATATTCTACCATTAAATAACACTATACTAATAATGGAGTGGCAAACCCAGTTTGTATCAGTAATTCTCAGCTCTCACGTTAAATACGTAATTATATATTTGTTTAATTGAATTTGAATTTTGCAACAGTAATTTGTTTACTTAGCAATAATTTTTTAAAATCCCAAATGTTGATTCATCGGCAATATAAAATCGCCGATTTGGAAAAAATTTTGTTTCCCCCAATTTCTTTAGTGCATAATACACGGTCGTCGGCCATGAGGTTATCTTATTTTTCCATTACACAGTCTGTCCTGTAATAGCAACCCTCTAGCTAAGGAAACAATGACTTTTGTGCCTACTGGTTGTAGCATATTCCTTAAACGAAATACCATTCATGTAAAGTTGAACAAAATTTTATACATTTTATCAAATCAAAATTTTGTGATCAAACACAACAAGCGTAATCAAATTAATGTTAACGTACTTATTACTGTGTCCAAGTGAAGTTAGTGAAAAATTACTAGACGTACTGGTAGGATATTGCAAAACTTTAGTTTGATAGTCATGTCAATTCGCAATGTTCTGTAAATTAAGCGTTAACCAAATGCCACTGTAAGTACTTTTCAAAACGATTAATCATAGAATTAGGAGGAAAAACTGCCTTCATGTCTTCTTTATTACAAGCATTTTCTTAGATTTTTCCATTTCGAAAACTAATTTTTGAAGATTTTATTATGTGGGCCATTTTTAAAATAGAGACCAACAACAGCTTTTTTCTTTCTTTCTTTCTAAGTCGGATGAATTAATTTTAATCAACACAACGCATTGGTTTCCATTTTTCTTTCGAAGTTCATACTTCAATTTCATTAATTGGTCGTTATAATGTTTATTCAAAAACGTCTAATCTTCAGTTTTTTTTACACACAAATTCAGGTCAATCAACGCTTAATTTGAAACTGCATTTCGTAAGTTCATCAAAATCGTATATTTTAAAAGCATACTTTAAAAATATAAATATATTTATTCAATTATGCCGCGTCGAGAGAATCGTCGGATTGAGGACGCCTGATCTCGTACTTTATACCTGCCGGTATACCTTTGCGGACGCGGGCATCTTGACCAGATTTCAAATATTAAAGCGATACCCTGTTGAAGGCTACAGTAGATATTCCTTTGGTCAACCGTCACCGGAGAAATTCCCCTCCGGGTACCCTGAAAGAACGTCCCTATTGTAGGTACGAGGAACAGGGCGGAGGGGAGCCGCTCGGCCGGGGGTGGGGGTGGGGGCAGGAGCAGGAGCAAGAGGCGGTTCTCGTCGCTCGGCTATTGTGTAGGCGGCACGAGAAAAACCTCGGCGGCCCGCGCGGGAGGGTGGGAAGGCAGGTATACGATTTAACAACGGAGTTTCCTCCCTAGGGGGATAATGCACTGAAATTGCTCGGCGGAGCGAGCGCGCGGGACGCGACCGTGAGGAGGCAGCGGAGAAGGGGAGAGCGAGCGAGTGAGCGAGCGTTACTTTCCAAAGCTCTTATTTTTGTTTCTTCATTGTGGGGGCCCGCCCGGTCTACCTGCGGCGGACAGGTGTGTGCGCGCGCGAGTTGGCGGGCGGATAAGCAAGCCGAGGTGCGGTGGGCTGGCCCAGCCGAACAGGCGTCGGACGGAACGACCGTTGGGCTGCGAGGCGACCGCAGGACCTGGCAAACGTACGCAAATAACCAAACGCGTCCTTGGACTTCGGTGCACGCAACGGCCAGCCGGCGAGTCGCCTTCTTCGGAAACCCCTTTTACATTTTCGAATCCTCGTGCAATAAAATGCACGAACGCACGAAACGATAACTTTAATCGTAATGGTACTTCTGAAAAAACTTAACTCCCAACAACCAAACACGAAGTCCATTAACGAACATCTCGCGGAAACGCACATTTACAATATTTGAACAGTACGATACATGAGCTAATAACCAGGCAATACGCTGTTAGCTCCCGCAATTCTTTCCTTGAAAGCATTTGGAGCTTTATAAAAAACCCTCTCAAAGCTACATATTAATTAAGAAAAAAAAATTAACTTTTTACTAATGCGGACACTGACTGACGTAATCTGCGGAATCCTTCCTGGTACTGTTCTCAGGAATAGTCTACGGAACGCGCTTTCCACGGTTTCCGCGAATTCTACGCCTTGCATTCTCGTGGCGTGGCGCAACAGCACCTTACTCTCAACTGTTCGAACTCTGAAGACGAAGCGCTTCGTTCTGTATCTACATAGGTCTCCGCACGAGATTTCTTCCGTTTCTCGTGATCTCTCCTTCCTCCTACGAAGAGATAACGCTATTTCTGCCACGATAATGCGGTCTTTGTTCGCACCGCCCGCGCCCTTAGGATGTACGTACGCTTTCGATATAGACTGCAACGCGACGTGATGACTCGCGCCCATTCATTCGCGCTTATGTTTACATCCTGTTACGACGCGCACATCTGCCTCTGCGACGAGCGCATTTCTGGCGTCTGTGTTACGTTAAAATATTTGAGGTTCGATCGTTAAATTATTATCAGTTCTATTTTGTTCTGCAGCTACTCCCTCGAATTTCTCGGTGAACAATTAAAAACCACGAAATAAATGTTCTAACTGACAGGGCAAGAACGACGCAAGAAGTTACAATTTTTAATCATTCACTGCAAACAGGATTATCCAGTGTAGAAATATTGTTAAGATATATTTTCAATCCCTGAAGACTTGCTAACTTTTATTTTTTCAAAAGAAATAGTAAATTCTGAATGAATGCTTAAAATGAATACCCATGAACCTCCCTTTGAGAAACTCCGTCGGGCGTTTATTCTGCGCGAGGAAAGTTATCGCGCCTCGGCGTAGAGAGCGGGACGCCGCGCCGGCGGCAGCTGTCGGCGCAGAGCCCAAGAACAGGGCGCGCGCCCACGCCCTCTGACTCAGCACAGCAGCAGCCTCCGCGCGGCGTCTCTGCCGGTGGCGGGCTCGAACCCGGGCCGAGCGTGCGCCGCTCCCAGGATCGCCGCTGCCGCCAGCGTAATTTGAGCGAAGCCAGAGGGAACCCAAGCGAGAAGGAAAGAAAAGACCGCGAGGGGGGAGGAGTCTGGAGTGAGCGGGCACGAAAAAAAAGAGGCGGGCGGCGCGGAGGCCGCAATTACAGCAGAGCTCGCGTGCGGCAGCGGCGGCGAGGGGCTGGCTGGCTCGCTCAACCGCCGCGCGGAGCCAGGCGGCGTCAGCTGAGGCCGTCGCCGCCGCCAGCGACCTTGACCCCCGCGCATTCCAGGGCGGGGAGCATCCGGGAGCCCGCGCTCCGCTCCGCGCCGTCGCCGGGGCGCGCGCGGCTGCGGGCGGCGACAGCCCCCATGCGGGCGGCGGTGATTCAGCCCCGCGCGAGCGGGACGGGTGACGCCGAGGGCGCAGCCGCCCCCGACCGCCCGCGCCACGTGTCCTACGGCTGCGGGCGCCCGCGGCCCGGCCGCGCGTCGTCGCCGCGTCATGGGCGCGAGCAACTTGCGTGACGTAGCGCGCGCTGACGTCAGCGGCGACGACCGCGACGGCGGCGGCGGCTGCGCGGGGGGCCTCCGGGCGGGCGGGCGCGCGCGCGAGCTCGCGCGAACCGGCGGACGCCAGCGCTGGCGAAAACGACACGCCGGCGACGCGCGCTCCTCCTGTGCAGACGACGTCCCTCGGCGAGGCCCACCGGGCCGCGGATGAGTGTGGATCTAGTCACTGGCGCTCAGCACGTGCACTAGAGGCGCACCCACCCGCGGCCACGGCTTGGCGCGACACAATCCAAGACGCTGGGCACGTCTCCGTCCGTTTGCAGCACCACCCGCTTCCCGTTCCTCGCACACGACACGCGCGCGCGCGCGCACACAGCCCCCGCGGCTCCGCTCCGCCCCGTACCGCGAGCGCAGGTGGCCGCCGGCCGCTCCGGCGCGATGCGCGGCGTCATCCACCGCTCTCCCGACGCGGCCGGCGCGCGACTGCAGAGCGGCGCCGCGGACGGGCCGCGCAGCGCGCCCGCGAGGCGCTCTCGGCGACGGCGGCGGGGACGGCGGAGAAGGCGCGTCGCCGCTGCCGCCCCGGGTCGGCGTCGGCAGCGTCGTGCGAACCCCCGGTCGCGCCGCCGCCGCTGCCGTCGTGCTCGACGTTGCTGTCGCCGCCGCCACCGCCACCCGCCGCAGCTGCCGCTCTCATCTAAACGACGCCGCAGCCGCCGAGATTCGAAAAATCCTAGCCCGCCGCGGCCGGCGGCGCAGCGGCGCGCGTCCGATTGGCGCGCGGGCGCCGGGGGAGGGTGGCGGCGGCGGGCGGCCAATGGCGCGCTCCGCCTGTAATTGCGTGCCGCGGCGGCGGCGGCGGCGGGAACCGGGGGCCCGGGCGCCGGGGGCGGGGGCCGCCGAGGGGTCCCTGGCCGAGCGCTCACCCGCCCGCCCGCTCGCCCGCCGAGCCGGTTCTCGCTCGTTCGCTCGCTTGCTCGCTCGTCCGCTCGCCTGTCCGGCGCGCAGCCCGCCGTCGCCGCCTCAGGAGTTCGGGGCTCGTTGGCCGTCGTCGTCACGCTCGCCTGCCCGCCGCCGCCGCCGCCGCCGCCGCCGCCGCCGTCTCCTCGCCAGCTCCTCGGCGACGGCGACGGCGGCGGCGGCGGCAGCGTCTTCGCGGCGTGTCCGGCGTTGCCACGCCGCCTCCTTTATTGCTGTAATAACGCGGGCGCGCTCGATGTGCATGTGACGTCAGGAAATTTCCCGTCATTATCGAGAACACGAAAAAAGCAAATGTGGAACACCTGGGAGCGAGGCGAGGCGAGGCGTCCGCGCGGCGGTCGTGGAGAAGGGGGCGGCGGAGACGCAGCGGCTGCGCCCCTTTCAAAAGGGTAGGCTCCAGGGGGAGGCGCGAGGAAAGACGCTAGGCGCAGGGACAAAGCCGGCGCAACCTCTTTGCCACCCCTAGAGCGGGCGACGCCTTCGGAGGCTTTGTCCGCGGCCTCACTGGCCACGTTCCCACGTCCCGCGCTTTCCCACCGGCGCTCGCGAGAAGGTGGCAGCTCCCCGCTCTTCTCCGCCCCGCCGCTCCCCGCCCCTACCCGCTGGCTGCTGCCACCGCCGCTTGACCTGCCTCAACGTGCGCGGGCGCCCCGACGGGGCCCCGCGCGTCTCATCTCCAACGCCTCGCCGTTCTCCTCCTCCTCTCCGTTCGCCATCTTGGTGTTGGCCGGTGGGCGCGGGGGAGAGCGGAGACGCGATCCCACGACCGCTTGTAATGCCGCGTCGGCGGAAGTATTGCAACGCCGTAGCGGGCGGCACCGTCTCCACCGCCGCCACCGCCGCCTCTTGAGTGTCCAAAGCCCCCGGCACGGCGGGCGGGCGGGCGGCTGGCGTCGCGGCGCGGTGGCGGCGGCGTCAGCGTCGGCACGGCGCGGCAAGGCAAGGCAAGGCGAGGCGCAGCAGCTCGGCGGGGCGGGCCGCGGCCGGCGCTGCCTCGGGTGCCCTCACGCACTCGGCGTCAAGGTTATCCGGCCGAGCGGCGGGCGGGCGGGCCCGCGGTTGAAGCGGCGGCGGCGCTCGCCGCAGCCTCTGGCCGGAGCACCACCGATGACGGACCCCCCCCCCCTCGGCTCCCGCCATTTTTATTGGAGAGCGATAGTCTTCCGACGTCGTGCGACGCATCGCGCTGCTCGGTTCTTGCGTGGGCGGGTCGCCGCTGCGTGTCCGCGTCCCGTCCCGCGCGCTACCACGCGTTTGGCGACGACTTGCGTTAGCTGCGGTGATGCAACCTAGCGGCTGCACGCCGGAATCGGTTTAGTTTTGCGCTCGCGGGCCGCCGGGGAATCGGGCTTATTCTAATTTATGAGGGTTTTGCCTATCGGGTCGTGGCGCATGAGTCCGCCACTGCGCGTGGGTCTGCGGTTGATGTGGCGGCGACGGCGGCGGCGGTGGTGGAGGAGGAGCAGGAGGGGCCTTGGCCTTCTGGAGCGGCCGTCGACGCCCCCCTCCCCCCCCTCCCCGTGCCCTCCGCTGCCCCCACGCGACTGTTGAACCCTGCGGCAGAATTTCGCCTGTTTCTTTGTGTTTGCTGGAAGACGTTTTCGTCCTTGATCGATGTATGACTGACCGCTTGTTTTCAAAATTTGCATCTTTTTATAACAGCCGTCAATTTCCCATGCAAAAGTTGCAGTTTAATTTCAAGACATCGACAGTTTTATTGTCTTATATTTCAGGAACATGTTGCTTTGACCCTGTTGGTGTTTATTTTATTTCATTTCTTATAAATTAGGCACAATTGCGATTTATATGAGATCCTACTTTATAAAAAACACGGAAGGACGTACAATGACCAGGTAGCTAATATTAAACATAAAATAATATTGCATGTTTATAAGTTCCGTTGTAACAGGTAAAAGCTTTCAATTACTGAAACTTATGAGAGTTTATAGTCCGAGGATTGGCACTTTGAGATCATTATTATTAATTCTCAATTTACATTTTGTTACATTATTGCTCGCAGATGTAGTTTAGTATTGAAAATTGAAGCTTTACCTTAGAACAGAAAACCTAGCTGGCAGTTCTGATTAAATATTTTTTTCATTTTTGTCTCACGAGTGCTAAAAGCAAAATTAATAGGGAAAACTGCCGGTTTCAAGATGTCGGAAAATGCTCCCTTTTTTATGACTGCAGAATCAGATATTTCTTGCTCCTTATTTAATCTCTTTCAAACGTAAAAATTCTCAGGTTCATATTTTTTAATAAACATTTTTCCTACATTTTTCCTACTCCTATCTTACAGGGTGCTCAGTTTGAGAGATATAAGTTGAGACAATGAACAGATCATCCTCCTAATTTTGTCCACTTCTGTATCATTGACCTCGGTGAATAAGCTGACGTCATCTTTTTGTTGAAAATAAGGTAAGTGTACTTCTTAACTGTCCTTCATTCTGTACATTTGTATGTAATCAGCTACGATGAATAGATTCTGATTGCTGAATAATGGACACGTGTGTATTTATTAAGACCATAACGTAAAAAAGTCATAAAATCAGAAACCATAGCACGTAAGAGCTATTATTCACGCTATGATATGTTTAAGCAGAAGATGTGTTCAGATAATTACGTACGTAATTATACTTTTCCCCAAACGTCTCGTAGTTTCTTAACTATTTTCTGGCGTAAAATATTTGTACGATATTTTGCTCTCTTACATAGACGTGCACATAGGAGGGGAGCAGGGAGGCCACGGTCCCAAATGTTGAATGGGTCCCTGAAGTCTCATGTAATTAAGTGTTATTTCCGTAAATATGTTAAATTTCTGATTAAAATTACAAATAGAACGTATAGATACATTTTAAAGTTGTCAGTGAAGACAAACGCATGAGCACATTAGTCTACCGTGTATTGCTACCGCGTGTATGAGTATTATTCCCTAAGCTTGTAAAATTTGAAGAATTTCGGCGTTTTACTTTGTTGTCAACAATTGTGCTGTAGTCATTAACTCGAGTCGCTTTTTTCAACAATTAAAATTAATCTTTATTTCATAATTTTTAATTTTTGCAAACAAGAGAGTCAATAAATGCCCAAAATTGCAAAATAAATGCACATTTTGAAGCAGAGCCCGAGCTAGACAATTTTGACTCCGGGGCAATATAGAAACAAAACCCACTCCCCCTCCAAAAAAATTAAAACGTGAAAGTTGTATCAAGAAACTAAGTTATTTTATTTCAACAAATATAAAAAATTATAACAGTTAAGCTATAAAAAGTTTTTGGAAATATATTTTAAATAATTTAAAGTAAACGTATTTAATGATCAAATAATTCAATTTCCACGGTGAACTTAAAATGGAAAAAACAGTTGTTGCGTTTAGTTAGTGTTTAATAAAATCAGTTGTTAAATATACGAAATAATAAATATGAATTTCAGTAGAACCTATTTTAATGTTAGCGTCCTTTGATTTATTTCATAGAGTTCTACCTTATAAGTAATGACTGTAATTAACTATTCAATGTAAAAAAAATACAGTAAACCCTCGTGATCACTTGCTTACCACGAATTTCGCCGAAACACGAACAAAACTTCGATGCCGGCAAAGGATTACGGTAATACGGACCTTGAAATTCGTGTTAACGAGGGTTTACTGTAATTGAACATTTTATGAAATATCAGACTACAGTACCGCGACTTATAAAATTACAATAACGATTTTCTCAAGTTCTAATTTCTTTTTCAATTTTTTACTAATTTCTTCCCATCGCCGGGTTCCTTGACTTGCGGGACGCCGGGCGATCGCCCGGTCTGCCCACGCCTAACGCTGGCACTATTTTGAAGGCAAAAACATGAAGAAACTTTGAGCCTACCTTTGAAAGGTGGCCAATTTGGACTCGGACCCCGTCCCCTCGTACACACACACAGAAACCCCTAAATATACGTCAAAACTATTTTAAATAATTGGTCGAAAACAGCTAAAAATTATGAAAAGCATATACGAAACCACCCCGAATAGAAAGCAGCCAAGCCAGAGACAATTCCTTCAACAAGCACCTAAAATACATTTTAAAAAAATCAAAACTTGACTGAAACTTTTGGCACAAGTAAAATGTTATATTAAATTAAAATTTGAATTGATAAGGGAACCCAGAAAAGTTGTTGCCCCCGTCTAGTTTTAGGATTTGCACGATTATGCTCTCTTATAAAATGTTTTAATGAGTTATCAAATCAATTCAATGGTACCAAAAGTAGGTTCAATTTTAATCTTAGCCTGTGTTGTTTTTTTAATTCGTGAATCAGAAGGTGCCGTATAATTAGTTTTCGCAGATAAATCGATGCAGTACAAATTGTCAAAGGACAATTCACGACACAGTTCTTGGGTTAACTGTAGAAAACAACAATTTAATAAAGCTTTGAAAACCATTTTAAAAATAGCCTTTGAAATTACTTTTGCTGCTGTGTGAGAAATCAAATTTGAATGTTAGAATAATTTGACAAAGTAAAGGCTGAATCAAGTATTATTAGAGTGTAACATTCCATTAGTTTTCTACAACAGAAAAATGTAACGTTGTTGTCACAGAAAGACTTGTGAATCTCATAAGGGTCACGCTAGTTGTCATTTTATAATGTAAAATGACAACCTGAAGAAAATGTAAATAGAACTTAACAATACCCGTAACATATTCTATTGTCCTCGATCAGTGACCCTGGCCTCCCGTCTGTATGCGGAGCTTTCATCGTTTAACAGACCGTGCAGCAAATGATGTGGTAGGCGAGACGGGATCTTTGATACGCTAGGGTATAAAAATAGAATAATCTTAAATATGCTTCTTATAGATATATTTACCATGGGAGAGACTGTTGTACCTTTGACTCAGTGTACCTTTGATCACTTTATCTTTTAGGCTATGACCGTGTTGTTATGTGATTTCTATTCATGCTAAGATTGTCAAGAACAGTTATACGGTTTGTGAAATAATATTTTTCAGAAACTCTTGTAATTATTAATTTTTAGTACTGACAAGCAGCATTTTGTGGTGTTAGTTTTGCTTTCCCGCCACACTACGTACGTACGAAGTAATGAGTATTGTAATGCCACGACAAAAATCAGTGATTTTTCGTCAGAAAATCTCGTATTGTGGGGCCCCGATATCGAAAATGTGGATAAATCACGTTCATGTGTGTACTAAACTACTTCCTCTAACACGTTGCGTTGTCAGAATCCACGTTTTGTGTGTCCTTTATACCGAAAGATTGGTGGACGGCAATATGTCTGTCCGTCCATGGTTAACAGTAGTGCCTAAACCGTTCCATTTTCTCGAAAATTGATATTCCCGCAAAGATCTAAACGAACTCAAGGCCTGCGAGTTTGAAATGGAAAATTGGTTATTGGGGGGTGGAGTATTTTACATGAAGCCTCAACACTTTCAAACTATTCTCTAAAAGGCTCCGAATTTTTTTATTAAACTTTTTCCTCTGATACAGCAAAAGACGCTTAAAAATTGTGCAGATGCTATTTCCGTAGAACTCTGAATTTTCGAAAATTGCAAAAGTTTGAAATATTTTCGGCGTCTTACTACAACTTTGTTATTGATGATAGAGAATTTTCACTTAATGAAAACTGTTTTTCAATGACAACTTGAAATAAAGCTATGTTCAATATTCTCGAAAATATTAGTAATTTTAGCGTGAAATGTAGGCAATTCAAAAAAAATTATTTTCTCAAAAAAAAACGGCTCAGTTTTCCCCGTCTGATAAAGCAAAGGACGCTTAAAAATGGTTTAGGTCTCATTTTCGTTCAACTCTCTGAATTTTGCTGGAAGGGGCGTTGATTTCGTTAAATTACTGCACTTATTGGAAATTAGTGATTAGTTTTTGTATTTTTCCCGAGTGTGTAGGTATCGAACGAAACCTTTTCACATGGATAGAGATTGCTGAGTTTTTTTTCTTTCTTCAATTTCTGCATGCATTCGAAATTAGTGACACAAATGTTCTTTCATTATCTGCCAAGTACCTTGGTATCTAAAGAAACCGTAGAAACTTTTAGTACGGATGGAGGCTACATATATTTCTTTACATTTCTGTGCACATTGGAAACGAATGATATAAATATTTTTGTATTTTCCCCGAGTTCCTGGGTATCTAACGAAATTGGTATCTAAACAGAAATGGCTGGAGGTTGCTTCGTTTTCTTTCAATGTCTGCTAACATTCTAAATTAGTAATATAAGTATTTTAAGTAATACCTATTCTGTCGAAAATTAATTTCCAGTTATAGACAAACTTCAACACTCACCTCACTGAAATCCTCAAAACATCATCGACAATAAGTATTTATGAAAATCCCGAAGTGCCAGACAATATGTAAACCATCATGACAAAATTTACCATGTATCAAATATCTCTGCGTGTCCAATATCCTCAGACTTCCTTAGTATTGCCTCCTTCATGCCAATAAATTTAATCTCTTCTGAAACGTAAGTTTATTCTATGTTTAACCCAAAAAATAACAGCATACAATATTCAAACGATGCTTAAAATGACTCTTCGATTAAAATTGTAGCAAAACAGTTTTCTAAGAAATGATGCAAACTTCGTTCAGGCCCGGCAAACACGTTTAGGAGTAGGATATAGAATGGCCATTTCTGAGTCAAGTATTACCAACATTTTGTAATTTTCGAGTGGCCGCTATTGGATCGAAATAGGGGCGAGGAAATAAATAAAAAACAGATCAAATTGAAAATGTACCATTTTTGGTTCACAAGGGATCTGTTCAGAAAGATGTACGTTAATCACCCAGTGAATTTCACATAACTAAAGCTCGGAAGTTTGGCAAAATGCCTTTTCATTTCTGTTACGATTTTGTCTTTTAACAATAGGAATCACTTAATTGTATTTCTGAGGTTGTTTTAGTACATTTTCATTTTGCTTATTTTAGCTTCTGATGCCTATTTTTAGTAATTTGCCTTAGTTTTGCCCTGTTCTTCATTATTTTGCTTTGTTTCTCCCGGTATCGATCTTGATCAAGCTGGAAATATACACGCAAGCCTGGACAACACGTAAAAAGATGGCAACAGTCAATATTATTTTTTTCATTGATGCCGTCAGGCTTTGTGCGCTTACAAGGAATCTCATTCTACTTTTGAGTATGACCTCCAAATCCGATCCCTTCTGAGAATAGAGATATCTGTTTATGCTGTACCCTTCTCAGTGCTGGGGATTATACGAGTGTGAAAACAGAATAATATAATTCCGTTTTTTCTCATGCCATTTCAAAATTCAAAAGGGAGACCATAATATTCGGACCAATTCATAGAGACAGCATCACGAGTAAAACAAATTCGTAGTCGTAATGTTGGGTGGTCATGAGGAACCAAGGTTACAAAGAAAAGGTTGTTACCGTACACGTAAGTATAAATGTTAATTTTCGAATTAGAATAAAAATGTTAATCATTTTAATTATTATTTTTTAACATAATTCCTTTTGAAATGTGATTTTTCATTGTTTGCGTGCAGTTTTGGGCCCCTACTTTACCCATTTTGCATCCCTATTTTAGTAAAAAATATGCCTTTTTGCTTGCCTCTTTTAGGTAAAATATATTCCTGAACTTTTTGGCTCTACAGAGAAAGAATTTAGCAGAATGGATCTAATAAGAAAAAATATTTCACGGGCTTTACAGATAAAGAATTTAGTGGAATAATGGATCTAATAAGAAAAGTGATTTCACAAGGGAAAGAGGATTAGAAGCAGCGGTGCGAAGACGACTTGGGATAAAATGACGTCTAATTCCTCATTAATATTTAGGATAAGTGCTCATGAATCGTCTTCGCTACTAATTCAGTCCCCGCTCAATTTCAGCTGCTAGTTGTACGTATTATTGCTTGGCAAAGCCTTACGAACTTATTGTTGATAGTGACAACTCGAAACTTAAGTTGGCTTCTGAAACAAGTCTTTGCGACAGGAGCCGTAGAATACTTTCAATTTTGTATGTGAAATAGGATTCATTGTTCGAAACTTAGAAACTCTGATTGAGCTTCGAGAGACGAGTGTTGAGAGGTTGCGAGACGTATCGAAGCGTTCCATCTTAGTCTTTCGAAATACAAATTTGCGCTGCAAATTTCCTAACATCTAAAATTTTAAAAAAATATAAGTGCTAAATGTATGGACAACAATCCGTTCATCATATGCCCATCTAGCAGTGACAGTTCGAAATACAATTTGCAGATTGGGTGCAAAGATTATCAATAAAATGTATTTTCTGTCGAAAAATCGGCCCTTTTGCCTTCAACATCGTATAACTTTCCCTATACTATATAGTATAGGGAAACTACGTACTACGAGAAAGTAAAAATTAAATTACAAGATGTTGGAAGTGGCCCTAAACAGAAGAAGAGTACTTGAGGACTATCAGATGCGAATAAAATAATAATAATAATAATAATAATAATAATAATAATAATAATAATAATAATAATAATAAAAAGCCGGTCCCATTGCGCAGACGGTTGTGGCACCGTCGTCCGTGCACCGAGAAGACTGCAGGTTCGTATCTTGCGTTGACATGGTCGTATTTGTGATTGTCCCTTCACCCCTCATTATCATCCTATCACTTCGTTATTCATAATTCAAGGCGTAACAACCTTGTCTTATCAAAGGATTAAGCAGAAAAACGCTGGTCCCCATAATTACACACGTTAATCTCTCTGGGGCCTGGGAATATAACCTGTAACGTGGTCATAAATGACCGATACGCTAATAATAATGATAATAATAATAATAATAATAATAATAATAATAATAATAATAATAATAAATACTGTGAAAGCAGACTGGAGGAAGAAGAAAGAAGGACAAAGGAAGAAGCAATGAAATTGGTGCGTGGTCCCTAGATGACCCAAACGAAAGAAGAAGAAATACTGTGATGTATATTTTAAGTATTTCTAGGCCAATATTGAAATGTTCTTACTTAACGACTGAATTTTTCGCTAATGGTAACATAACTGAACATACGCGCATCAGAGCGACCGACGGCGAGGAAGCTTTGGCGCCAAGAGGGCGAACGTCTGACCCGGGTAGTTGACATACGCAACGCGGAAGTTGCTACGAGCATTATTGGAACAGGCACGTCGCTGCAGACCGACGTCATAGCAGCCCCTCTCACATTTTAATCGAGTAACATTGCAAGGAAGACAAGTATGCGCATGAACACACTGCAGAGGAATGTAAATTCTTTGTGTGTCGATAAGTTTCAATTGTGAAAAATCACACTATTATCTTCTCCTATATTATTTCTGTAGTACCTTTTGCGGCTCTCACACGCCACCAATCTTTGTAAATGACGTCTCTAAAGAACGAGAATTTCACGGAGAAGTGACGAATTGCACTCTGACTTTAAGAATATAAAGGATTTTTTTAAAAAATGCAACTAAGTATTCGTTTCAAATGCAACCCGCAACACTCGGTCTCATTTATTAATCTACATAATTAAATACCTCCTAAACGAAGTATTTTAGGGCCTTAAAAACTAAAAGTTTGAGGTCAAAGGCCTCAAAGAAACGTTCATCACATCATAGGATGATATTTTCTGGAACATTCTATTACATTTTTGTTGGTTCGACGCTTCTCGATTCCACCCCACCTGCCCAGAGCCTGTAGAATCTGCAAATATACGTGAAATTATGCTAATTACTTGATATTCTACGCGACTGAATTATACGGGTGTACCTCTGCTCAGTAATAACGTTAAATAAGAATAGTTTGTATTGGCAAGGGTGTATTGTATTGTTATCAAATACTAGGAGTCATGTAGAACAAGGGACGGAGGATAAGAGGGTCTTGAAGAAAAATATACATTACATGCTTAATATGGAAATGGAAAAATAAGGAAGAGGGTGAGATTTAACAAGCGAGAGTTCTCGCACGGGCATGCTAGTTCTCTCTAATAGTTTGATCCGTGCGAACATTCCATTCTTTGTAAATCATTGTTTTAAAGTGAAAATAGTCTCATGCTTTAACACAACTGCGAAGGCCCAAGCTCTGGGCTATGCGTTACATCTTTAATGTTGATAATACTAATGCATTACCTTTTGCATCGTCTAATTCTAGAAGATTTTATTTGTGAGTAAAAATTATTGTACAGTTGATTATAAAGTGCTAATAAAAAAACATCAACCATTGAACAGATTTATTTTTAAGGCATTGATTCCTATTTCGATTGGCGTTTTTGTTTCCCTTGCAAATGTAGCGATGGTCCCTTGTTTTGCTTCTGAACACTGTGACTTACCTCCATCCCAAAGGTGACATACAACTTTTGTTTTTGACGTTAAATAAATAAGAAAGTAAACAAAACATAAAAATAGCCCCCTGATGTGCGTAAACGGCCTACACTTTGATTTATTATAAAATTGAAAACTAGATCCGTGTGATTAATTTACAGGGAATACGAATACCTACGAAAAAATCAAGTTTTAATTTTAGATAAATTTTGAGATTTTTCTGACCTTCAGAGTAACGGAGTGGGAGTACCTTTAAAAAATAAATTTCCAAGAATGTAATAAAAGGTCCATAAACATATCATCCTCTTGGTTTTTGTACAATAAACAAAACCTTGGCTTTAAAGGCCCAGTTCTCATCGTTTCCGTGTTATGTGCAACATATGTGTTAAGAAACATGTGTGGAATACTTGTGCGCCTGTTTAAAAACTGAACTCCTGAATGAATTCTTCAATGCAAACTTTAATGAGTGCATTAATTAGCACGCCGAGAACTCAAATAAATCAAAGTATTTCTTTGTCTTAATTGGTCTTAATATATTAGTCAAAATATCAGGAGGACATAAATTAGTCGAGAGCTTTTGGTTCATATGAGGCCCTGAAGTCGGTAGCGCCAAACATTTCTTTTACAACTTTCTAATAATTTCCACTCAAAGTTGAGTTGAATGAAAATCGAAGTCCTCATACTCGCACATTTATATTATTGATAGCTCTAATGCTGTAAATAAAATTAAAAAACATCCCTTTTTTGTTCTTTCCTATTTTATCAGCTTGTTTTCGTATTTTGCTATTTATGAGGCAAACATCGCTTGCCGAGCCTCTCTCGCGCCGGTTTTAAAGCTGACACCGCTGCTACCTGCTTCATTGTTTAACGGGGCTCAATTTGACATTATTACTCACAGGGCTCGCGCCCGCGCACACGGTTTGCACAGGGCCCTTCAATAACGCTTCTTGTAGTATAATAACTTAACGAGCGATCCACAGCACTAAAATGAGATATTATTATTATTATTATTATTATTATTATTATTATTATTATTATTATTATTAGTTGCGTATCGGCCATTACTGACCATGCTACACATTCTCTTCCGAGGCCCAGTCATATTCTATCCTAGAGAGAGATTAATGTGTGTCATTTTAGGGATCAGTTTGACGGCACTATCCCTTGGTAAGAATTATGCCTTGAATTATGATGTGATAGGATAATGATGAAGGCAGAAGGGACAATCACAAATACGACCATGCCTACGCAGGACTCGAACCCTGGGACCTTATTATTATTATTATTATTATTATTATTATTATTATTATTATTATTATTATTATTATTATTGTTATTATTATTACTATCATCATCATCATCAGGAAAGAAAACTAGGGGATGTGTGGCACTCCGAATCAATCATACGAAATATGTATTTGTTGCACTCATTAATCAATTTATTTCTCAGAATAAACAATTCCTACATAAAATGTTGAAAATTTTTTTTTTAGTTTTTATTGATATTTTAAATTTTTGCTCAAAATGTGGACAGTACTCTTATAAATATAGTAAAAGTCAAATTTTCTTTTAAATCTGAATTTTCGAAAATTGGAATAGTTCAACTTTTTCTAAACATGACCTATGATCGATATTGAAGCCAGATATTTCTTTCTTAATACCATCTACTAGAATACATATCATTTAACTTACAAGGATGAGGAGACATTTTTAATACGTTCTGTCCTTTTGAGATACGAATCGAATACTTGGGACGCTTGACTACAAAAAATTCTATTCCACATGCTCGCTAAATTTCCGTTAGGTCCTTTGGTGTGACAAAGCCTTGGGATGCGACCACAGAAAAAAAATGAAAAGCGATAAACATAAATTTTAAATTAAATAGAAGATTTATAGAAACAGGTTTATTTTAATCGAATACTGTGCGTGCGAAAGACTTAAAAAAAAAAAAAATTGTTGCGCCTTCGTAATGACGCCACGCGTCTCATAACTCTCTTTGGGCATTGAGCGCTAATTAGAAGTAATCCTCCGTTACTTTTTATAGTCATTGTCTTTGAGAGTAATCCTCCATTACTTTTCATAAAGAATCGTCAAGAGGGCCGCCAGGTAGCATCTCCGCGTACGCGCCTCTCTCTTGGGCGCTCCTGCGTCACTACCCAGCGGTCAGAATTGGGAAGAAAATAAGATAGGGATTGAGTTAAGAACACTTCACAGGGGGTTGGACTAACCCTCGTGAAGCAGCTAAACTCATTTTGTTGAAACAAATTTCACATGAGATGTCAGAGAATCGACGGGAGTCGAACCCCGACATCCTTGGAGACAGGCGAGCGACTTCGCTCTTGACTTAAGTCACATCTTTTTTTGTTTATAAATTCGTCCACTCCACAAACCTTAGAAGTTTAAAGTTGAAAAGAATACATGGACAAATGAAAGATAAACTAACGAATTTATCGAAAAAATTGAACAATCTCTATCCACAAAAGAAGTAGGACTTATTTTAAAATACAATATGTATGCTTTGAAACTCGTAATCCGTGACAAGCTATCAGAATTAAACTCCCAGTACCAAATGGTTGAAGTAATATTTATAATTTAAAATATCTTATAAATATATAAAAAAGATTTGAATTTTCCATACGAATAAACGCGAAGACAACAACATCTAGTAACAAATGTACTTACTATTCAAATCGTTAGAGGATTTCTTAAATTTGCTACAAGTTTATTATTAAATAATGAAAGTTTTCTATACTATTTAAAAACTAGTAAGAAAGTTGCCATTTAGTGAACATTGGAAAGTAAAGTGAGATACAATTTCGTCGGTTGATCTGAAAACATATTGCCTTATTTAATTTCTTGCATATTATTACAGTATACTACTTGGTAGACATTAATTATTGTAATATTTGTGGAACAATGAAAGAAAACGTTATTTTTTGCTGGAATACTGGAATGGAATTCACTTAGGAAAGTTGTTCGAATTTAAATTGTAATTAATTTTTATGATGTTGCAGTTTAATTTTAGCTCTATCGTATCTGGTACGTTTGTTTATATTTGGAAGATGTTCTAACCTACATCATTTTGTGTATCCCTGATGGTGGCCTAATATAGACTCGGAACATTGGCAGTAAAATCACGTCTTTTTTGTGTCCTAAACCAAAGTATTGACTACTTTATTTAAACTTTTTTTTTCATTTTTCAGTGGAGTTACTTACAATGGCTTCTGAGAAGCTCACACATTGACCGACATAACGAAGTTTGATATATTAAATATCCTTCTGTGGGTAAGCAGTGCAAAGATCGGAAAGTGCCTGTGGATTTCAAGGGAAAGAACAGATATTGACTCAGAGTGAAAATGTTGACAAAAAGTATTATTTATTTTGTGAGAGGGTAAGGCTCATTTGAAGGCAATGTGACTTCAAAAGAGTATAATTCTTCCCAATTCTTTGTAACTGATAATCTGTCTTGTATGTGTGAAAACCAATCTACTCCCGTCAAACACGGAAACTCAGTTAGTGTATTTATAAATTTAATAGCTTTGGAAACGTTACAACTGTCATGAATTGCGCAAAAATAGTTCGATCTATTTGTGGGAAAATGTCCATTGAAGATATTCGGATAAATTGCTTTGATGTGCTCTGCTGAGCTCTAAATTTAGCTGTCCTTGAACTTAATTTGTCTCTTTTCAATGAAGAGAGGACAAGCAATTATCTCTGCCCTGAAGTCTGAGTTGTTAGTGTAACTTGACCGATTTTGCAGTGCAGCCTTCTGGATGCAGGATGTAGCTTTGTAGTATTTCGCCGAGATTATTATTTATTGAAAATACAATTGAATATATATATATATATATATATATATATATATATATATATATACATACATACATATACATACATACACAGTAGAACATCGAATATCCGGGTTAATGGGGGGAGAAAAATTCGCGCGGAAGAATAAAACCACGGTTAATGGTAATACTTTAATTTAACAAATTACATGTATATACAAGGTCATGTTATAACTAGGGGGCTGATTTTAATGACGGAAAACATCGCCAAAAATGATCAATAAAATGCTCTTAAAATGTTTTAAAAATACCCTAAAAGCACAGAAAAATGCCGTAAAAATGTTTGCCAACACCTGTTCAGGTGAACAAGTCAAGCTGATGGGTATGTTACTGATTTAATTGAAGCTTCTTCCTTTCGGTTAAGTGAACTCAGCTTGTAAACGTTTGGTTTGGACTTTACTTGAGCGGAAAATGTCTGTAGTAATCGCGAAATCGGCCGAACTGATAATGCTGCTGATCTTAATCAGGAACCAATTTCTGAGCGAAGAAATCGAATAAGTTACTCAGAATTTCTCCGCAAAACATTTTTTTCATCTCGTACATATTATTTGAAGCAGTACCATTAAAATGATATTAAAATCGATTAAATCAGCGACAATGCATTAAAAATTGACGGAAAAGGTAAAAAATGACTTATTAGTCAAAATCGACAAAAAATGCAAAAGATCCATAAAAATGGATCATTTCCTCTTGTCACATCATAAAACTATTTTCTATACTAAAAGGTATTGTTCTAAAGTGAAATGAAAAAAAATCGCCATTTTTCGGCGCTCGAATACATAACTTCTTCTTACAAAGAACTTCATACCGGGAGCGAAGGCTCAGTGCATCAACTGATGTCACTATAGTGCCTCTGACCTCCTAGGTTTGAGTCTCGAAGGCGGCAGGATTTTTCGACCCTAGCTTTTCAGCTAGGTCGAATTGTCTGGAGGAGACTTCTAGCGGCCGGCCGCTCTTATCGGTACTTTTCCGTGGTTTCTCCGATCAACACCAGGCGAATAACGAAGCAGTACCCTAACAAACGGGCCTCGGACCGCGCGCGATCTTTCCTTCCTCTTCCTTGTCCTATCCTCACTCTATACACACTTACACTAACATGCACTACACTACCACACATGTCGAGAGACCTCTCGGGGACTTAAAACTTGTCCCGGCTGGGGCGGTGCCTCGCTGGTGGGAAATGCCTGGTTGGGGAAAACCCCGCTAGTCTGGCCCCGGTAGGTCGGCGCCGGATTTAGCCATCCAGAGGGGGCATGATCACCGCCACCTCCCAATGAAAAACGTACACTACACTTACGGGACTAATGACCTCAGTAGTTGACGCGCTCGGAATCACTAACAACCAATCAATCAAAATCTTTATAAGGCGAGAAATCGAATAGTCTTTTTATGACATTTCATTAAAATCCGCCCCCCAGATATAACGTTATTAGAGCTTGAGATGTGAAGTAATGTATGTTTTTGCGGTTTAAAATTATTTTCATGCCTTCAGTTCCAATTTGTCATCAAATTCACGAGGCCATGGAAGTCACATATGATATAAAAACGTTGAAAAACTATTCAAGAAAAATAAATTGATTTATCGAAGCTTTTTATGAAATGCTTTCCAAGTGACTATTACAGCCGGTCGGCTGTAATAGTCACTTGGAAAGCATTTAATTTCTGTTCTCAAAGATCTTCGTATATTAGCTTTTCCAATTATGGTTATTTTGCTATTGTTTGTGTTGGTTGCGTTTTTCGGACTCATTAGAAAGTGAGTTGCTCTTAGCTAAACTTCTGTCCAGGAGTTGATTTTCAGATCGTGAAGCGAGTGATTTTGAAGGTAGTATTTTCCAGAATTGATCTGACTCATCCGCGTTGTGAACTTGGTCAGGGGACAGGTTCAATGTTGAAAGCAATGAAAGCAATCTCCTCATTGAACAACTTTGCAGCAGTCAAGTCTCCACCCAGAGATTCATGTTAGATAATCAGCAGTCTCATATCGTGTCGTGTTTTGATTCTAACTACCTTGCATTAAGCATTAAATGTTGCCTCAGTTTTCAAATTTTTGTGAAATCATTTTACCTTTTCACAAACCATTGCACTCGGAATTCCTTCAGAATGCTGCTGTTTAAACCATTCAAACAACAAATTCCTTGTCAGATAATCATTACTTTTTTAGTTCGCAGCTGAAAGCTCAGTAGTGGATTCTGCAGTAAATAAGAACTTGAAAATGTCATATTTAGTTTCTCGCGTTACTTCGTAAGAAGATAAAGTATTAAAAACGTGCGAAGGGAAAAGGCCATTTTTCGACAGATTATCGACTCCTGGTGTCAAAAAAAGTGGATAAAGTTTGTTCCTATACGTAGTAAATTACTTCCTCTAACACGTGGTGTAGTCAGAATTCATGTTTTGTGGGTCCTTGATATTGAAAAATTGATTAACAGCAAAATGTGAATCTATCCCTTTGTCTGCGGTCAACGCTAGCCTAAATCGTTTAGACAATTTTCTCCACAATTGATATCCCCAATCAATCTGAAAGATCTCGAGGACTTGATTTTAGAGAATATGAAGGTACAACATTTTCAAAATTTACTCAAAAATCGCTTCAATTTTTTTCTTTACAAATTTTCCTTCGGATAAAACAAGGGATGCTTAATGGTTGGTGTAGGTCTCATTTTCGTCGAACACTCTGAAATTTCGAAAATTGCGTGTTGGAAATAATGGAAAAGACAATTTGATTTTTAAGTATCAACAGCTCACTACAAGAAATCCACATACAATACATGTACGTTACTTTACTACACATTGCCAGATGAAATTAAACAATAAAAATTGGTACACAAATTTAAGTTAAAAGTAATATCTTTGCTGCTGCAAAACTTTCTATACAATTAGAGACTATACTAATCGTCTAAAAGAAAAATAATGTTTACTTTAACGAAACAATGATGTAGTATAATGAATTAGTTTACATTTGTATTGTATTTATTTATTTATTATGCCTGTACCTTATTTGTATTTAATATGCCTGTAACGAGTAATGTACTTCGGCTTCCGGCTCAATGATCCTCATCTCGATCGGGTTTTTGTCCAGTTTCCCTGATCTATTGAGCAAATGCTGAGATGGCCCCTTGATTTGCTTCTAGACGTAAATGTAGCTTCACTATGCGGACGGTTTGTTGAGCTTTCTCTTTGCTTATAGTGATAGTAGAGCTTAAGGTGATTTTCTATTTTGTTAGCAATACAGAAAAATCTGCAGTTCGTTTCCCGGTACAAATAAGTTTTCTATGACTCGGGAACGAAAATATCTAGTTTTTGAAATGTTAATCTCTCGCTTTTTTACATTTACTATTATCTATATATTTAAAAAAATAAGGTATTCTGCCATGGTTTCGTTTAGAGCTTCTACTGAACCGATTGTTGTATTTTTTCTTTTAAATTAAAGAATATGATCCCTAGATGTGTTATCAGATATTGTTTGTGTTGATTCACCAACATTTACGGTGTAAATTAATTAATTAAATAATTCTTCAATAGTACGCTTATCAATAGTCAATTGTTTTCTTTCAAAGGGTGGCAGTTTCAAAATCGATATACATGAGTCCATAGATGTGAGTCCACGCTGCTTGATGTTTTGTTTTGACTGTTGATATTTGTTTACAATTCGTCAAGGTGTTGTTTCAGTGTAATAATTGCATTGTGTTGTTGACAGTTTGCATGTATTTGCTTCTGTGGTGTATTTTGTAGAGAACATTCGCACACTGGGTTTTGCTCGGTTGTACTTTAGTGAAGTTGTTTTACAGGTTATGTCGAATTCCGAATCGTTGTCCACGCGCCCCAAAAGACGCAAACCTACATTAACTGGACGCAGGGAAAGAGAAAGTCAGCGTAGGTTTCGTGATAGTGAGGTCATTTCGTTTTCTATTGGGTCATTATCTATGAAATGTCAGTTTTGTTCTGCTTTGTACTTTCCATGTGAGAGAAATTCTGCAAACGATTTACTGTGTGTTGCTTAAATGGGAAAATAAGTATACCTTCGATCAATATGCCAGAAGAACTCAAATAGTTGTTTATAGGGGATGATGACACATCAAAAAACTTTAGAAATAATATCCTTCAGTATAATAGTGCTATATCTTTTGTGCCGATATTGCATTGCCATATGGTAATTGGGCCATACGTGTTCAAAGTTTTGGGAACTCATCACAGAATATCTTCGTTATACCCTCAAGATCCAAACAATGTAATATATTGTGAACATTAGTCTGGGTACGGTATTTTACATTTATCTCAGATCTCAACGTCAAATTTTGACGGGTTCTCACTAGTTATTATTATTATTATTATTATTATTATTATTATTATTATTATTATTATTATTATTATTACTATTATGTTTTCATATTTCAACTATTAATAGTTAAATTGTTGGGAAGGGATTCTGACACTCAAGAAAGCGTGCCCAAATGATTTTCTCCCCCAGACGTCACATACAGTTTTTTAACTGTTTTTGACTATATAAATATCTAAATATCTAAGCGTCGGCCCAAGTGAGTATGGCAGATCGACAGCATGGTGTAGTAAAGTGCACGGTGAGTTAACTCGATGGCCCTGAGCTCAAACTGTCTCGGCGCTCAAAACTATTACAAATAACGACCGCTTACAAATAATGCGAGAAAGTATGTGCTGTTGTAGCACCAGTGGTTTTAAATTTATTCCTGCTTAGGCACCAGTTAATGAGTTATTTAATTACCATGTGGGAAGACATATCGGGTGTACGTTGAAGATGGTGTGTCAAAAAACTGATGTGGGAGTTTTCGTCTTATACGTTTACGGTTGTGGATTTAGTTTACTTTTTAAAAGTACAGCCGAAGGAATCTGTTTAATTTTGAGATAGGAATGAGAAGATAAAGGGAAAATGAAGGGAAATTGGAAAAATGCCGGATTCATTTTGTAATTGGAAATTTGGAATAAACCATGAAGCTTTTGCAATGGTACGATAAATAATAGTATGTTAACGTGTTACGAAACAGTATAAAATAAAATGTGAACTTAATTGCAAATGATTTCGACTACGTTGGGTAGGGATGGCAAAAAATCATTGCTGTTTTTAAAAGATCGGTACTTTCGAGCTGAAACATCGATGTTATAACATCCCTGTTTTGCTTTCGATGTTTTCTTCAGACAGATATATTTGTTCACAAACATCGATGTTTTCAAAACAATTTCTTATAATATAAATGATATTTGCAGTATCTATTTTTTTTTGTGGATTCCTCGCAATCAACAGCCATTCACAACTGTCACTGTTGTCGAACCCCAGACGACACGAATCCGATTGCTAATCGCAACCATTCTCCAGTGTTATTACCTGTTTTGATTATTTTTTATGTGGTAATATCGTTAAACTGCATTTTGAACATATAAAATGGATTAGAAGATTGAGATGATAGTCAAGGCAGAATATACATTAAACATTGTTTAATTGATTCTAATTGACATTAGAAGCAGGTCAATTTTACTTTGGTGTGTTTCATCATATTTAAAACATCGATGTTTTTCTGGCGATGTTTTCATCGACCTCGAAAACCTTTTGTTGATGTATCGAAGTATCGATGTTATGCTTAAATTTGCCATCAGTAGTGTTGGGTCCAGCCGGGGGTGGGGAGCTCTTGCGCATCGTATCCGACTTCAGCCAATGAGCTTTAGACACCAGTTTGCGTCACAATATTACCGGGAATTTTAAATTTAGCCAGATACAAAAATTTCTCATCGTTTCAAGTCATTGAAACAGATTTATGAAGCATTTCTTTTAAATATTGCATCTTGTACTCCTTCGAGTTAGTTTTGGTTGGTTACTGTTGGAAACTTTGTAAATGTTTGTCAACACTTCTCACTATTCATGCAACATGGCGGCGAGCGTCTGGTCTGGCTTTTCAAACGAAGGGCCCTAGCTGTGGTCACGTGGTTCGCGACGCACCCGGTGATACGCAGATCAAGGTAAAATCGGTGCACCGGAGGAACCCACCCATGTGTTTCCACCATGGGTCCAACGTCGGCGTTTCAGTAGGCCCAACCGCCGCGGCGGTGCAATGTCCGTCATTCATTGGCAGATGCTTTACTGCGGTTTTTACATTTCTGCCTGTGACATTTCATCAGCTGTTACGGTGCCATTCAATAGGGACCTTACACGTCACTACAGTGACCTGACTATGGTGGCGTTCAACCTTCCGATTGGATGACACCGTAACAGCTGATGTACTTCAGAGGCAGCAATGTATAAACCGCAGTATACTATAGGTCGGTTTCCGTGGGTGGACGAGCGAGCGGGATTGTGAACGCCAGCGCGACGCTCGCCTCGCATACGAGCAACAGTCAACACCGGGAGAGGTCGTCACTTGGCACCTAGCGATTTCGCGACTTCTTCGAATGGGAACGGCGACAGCCGCGCCCTATTCAGCCTGTGAGAGTTTCACTCTTTTAATACTCAGTTTTACTATTCATTCTCTTCTGAACTTTAAATAATAATGATAAAATCGGAAAACAAATTGTCGTTTTTACACAAAACATGTACAGTATTTTATCAAATGATTCAGAAAATGTGCCATTAGACTTTCAAAGAATGGCGGTGGTGTTTCTTCTTACAATTCCAAATTCTAGAAATATTGTTTTGTCAACAAGTGTTTTTAATTATCGAACATCATTGATCTCTTACAAATTTATTTATCCCACCGTAAACTCATTCTAATTGAGACATTTGAGTGATTTGTTTGTAGTTGTAATTTAGTGTACGCAAGGGCTCAAGGTCATCTAGGTAAAACAGTCAGGCCTCCTTTACCAAAAAATAAACTGTATTTTATTTTTTACTGAAGTCACTTTGACATGTTCTCCTTCTTCTATGGAAATAAAATGGGAATAGCTCTCTGAGTTTTCAATTTAACTGTCTTTTAAAAATCGCATATGCTTATTTAGAAGATATAAAACCAATCAATTTTTTTTTTCGTTTTTTGTCTGTCCAGGGTAATGTCCGGAACGGCTAAACCTATTCCGATGCGGTTTTCACTGGGAGGTAGTGTGTTATCGGGCATAGTTTGGGCTCCTTTTTTTTCAAATGATTATTTTTTCTTATACAAAACTAGTGGTCCTTAAACAGCACGTACTTTCTCGCACGTATTTTCACACAAAATTATGCGAGCAGTAGGGCCTACTCAAATTTTCGACAAATAGTACATAGCCTTACTTCAAAATTTATCTTTTAGGAACATTAAAGGAAAAATATCTATCTTTATAATATTTTAGTCGTAGAAACACTCCGAAAAAAAATTTGAACTTTTGCAATTTTCGAAAAGTCAGGGTTTTCAACGAATATGAGACCTCCACCATTCTCTTAAACGTCCTTCACACTATCCAAAACAAAATTTAATCAAAAACGATGGAGCCTTTTTTTGAAAATTTTGAAAATGTCTCATGTAAACTACCTCCACAAAATTAGGGTGGGCAAGGACGCGGTATGGCGAGGCTGGGCAGAGCGCGATGGGTGGGAAGGAGCTGCCGATCAGCTGTAGATCAGGTGTCCGCAACTTTTTTGTAACTGCGGGCCACATTGTCAAACTCCCAATAACTCTCGAGCCACACGTATCTACAAATTACTTCTTATTCAACAAATTTTAAAAATGATGTTACAATCCAATAATTTCCAAACCAACTTGGGATCCAGATACAATAATATAGTGAAGAAACTCTTTAAGGGTTCTATAACACAATTTTATTTACGAAGCAGTGACAGATTCAATGGGCAGTTCACAGACTCAATAGGGCCCTAGGCGATTGCAAATGAGAGCCCCCCCCCGTTTCGTTGACTATCCTTGTCTTTTCCATGTAAAAGTACAATAAATAATATTCAAATAAACATGTGTTAATATTTGAAATAACGTTTGCAATTAATGATACAAAATGAGATTCAGAGAGACTTTTCCCTACATTTCAGTTCATAGTACTTGTTAATGTCATTAAAATAAATTTTCCTTACAATATCAGATTCGGTGTAAAGACAATTCAACATATCTAGTCGTTCCTGCCGCAAAGAAGCTCATCAACCGGCCTTGATTCATTTCAAACACGAATAAGAACCTACCACACAACAATTCTTTATCATCGTTGTCAAGTAAATTCGAAGAGCTTTTTCGACGTTGAGAAATGCATCTGCTATTTCATTTTCCAGATCAACCGGTCATTAAAATCTTATGTAATTGACAATGTGATTTTAGCGCGTTTCCGTATCTTCATGAAACATAAAATTGGAATTGTTTTAGCTCAGAAAAAAATATTCAAAATCATTGGCATTAGCGCATACCAAGCATTCTATTGCATTTTTATTAGGATCATCAGGTAATGAAAAATTGTTCGGAAACGGAAATTTTCCAAAAATGTCCATAAAAGCGTTCCCTCTTCTTTTGATTACAGTGTTGATCGTATCGAACATTACGAGAAAACCTTGGTTTCGGAAATCATCACGGGGGGGGGGGGGAAGTTTACTTCAGGAATGTTCCAACCTTTCGCTTGTTTTTATTTAGCATGCATTCGTGTTTGACTTTTGGCGTAGTCTACATTGGATAATAATTATTTCGCTTTTACCTCAAAATCGTCAAACTTGTGGCGAAAATCATTTAATATTTTTTAATTTTATTCATATAAAAAAGCACATGATTGCAAATTTGCTTCTTCAGATTGCAATGTCTAACACGCTGAACGAAATGTAGTTATAATCGTGTTCCACAAAACTAGCATAGAAGAAAAGTGTAATCAATGCACTGCAGTGGCGAATCCTGAACATTATTTTAATGTTTTAAAATATATGGAAGCTACACCTACGGCTGTCTTTTATTTTAGGCTTTTCTGAAATCCCAATACTA